>PVJS01001277.1:0-101245 GCA_004027185.1 Glis glis
TATATACATATATGCATATATACATACATATATACATATATATGCATATATACATACATATACATATATACATATATGCATATATACTTACATATACATATATATACACATGTATATATATATACACATATATATATGTGTGTGTATATATATGTTCCGGTAGCATTCTTGCAGCTATAATGTAAAAGATTTACTATGTAACTTAGAGGAAAGAAGATTTATTTTCTTAAGGTTTCAGGTTCAGTCCATGTGAGGCAGGGCATGGTGGTGGGAGGCCAAGGGAGAACACAGGGGCTATGCTCCTCACATCATGGAGGCTGGAAGCAAGAGAGGAACTATATGTAATCCCTAAGGCGGCACTCCCAGGGACCTACACCCTCCAGCCACACCATAGCAGCCCAGGCCAAAACCCAATTAAATCCATTACAATGGATTTATCCACTACAGGTATTTCAACCATCAAGACTCAATTACATCAACTCCAAACATTAACAAATGAGTTCTATAGCTCTATAGGGGACATTTTATATCTAATTATAACAATACACACACACATACACACACACACACATATACAGATAGAATATATATGTACATATCCTATTGGTTCTGTTTTTACAGGGAATACTGACTCTGCAGGGGTCTATTACTGTAATTTTGAAGTTTTATTTGGCATTATCCTTATTGTTGCCACTGTTGTGGCTGTTGTTATTTTATTTATCCAATGGATTTTTTTTCTTACATTCTTATACTTTCATTACTCACATTCTTACTGGAACCTTAATACTTCTTGGTGAATTACATTTTCATAAGTTCCTGTAAAAGGACCTACTTTAGAAACATTTTTTCCGATATATTTCCCAGTTTCAGTCTGAAAATTTTATAAAGTTCCACTTAGCATTTGTTTTCTTTTAATATTTTTGAGAATGCTATCTCATCATGTTCTAGTTTCAAATTAATTGTTGTTCTTCCATAAATGTTCTGCATTTTTTTCTCATATTGCTTTTAAAGATCATCTCTCTGATGTTGTTTCTCTAAAGTAATAATATTAAGTAACTGTTGATTTGTTTATATATATTTTTCTCAGTAGTGATTTTGCTTCTTATATAGGGAGATGGGAGTTTTATCTTGTAAGAGTTTGGCATAATTCACAGTACTATCACTTTAAATTTTGTTTCTCCCTCATCCCTATAACCTATTGTTATATATATTACAACCTAATTAGAAATGTGATAGATATAAGCCTTCTCATTGTATATTTCACACTGCTTTTTTATTTTCTATTTCCCCTCTCCTTTATGCATCTTTCTGATCCATAATATGTAATATATTTAAGTATTTTTCTAATATGCTTATTCTTTCATAACCATTTCTAATATTCTTTTTAGCATTTTTATTATAATTTTAAATAAAAAATTATTTCTGAGGATGTTTAATTACTTTTAAATATACTTGGTTCTTTTAATAATTTATTGGTTACTACTCAGTTTATGATTTTAATAATAATATTATACTCCATCAAATAGATGAATGGAGCTGGGCATGGTGGTGCACACTTGTAATCCCAGTACTTGGGAGGCTGAGACCAGAGGATCCGGGTTTGTGGCCAGCCTCAGCTACTTAGTGAGGCCCTCCACAACTTAGTGAGACCGTGATTCAAAATGAAAGGATAAAAAATAGGGCTGGGGGTGTAGCTCAGAGGTAGAATCCTGGGTTTAATCCCCAGTACCAAAAAAAAAAAAATAGATGAATGAAACTAAAAGTTAATATCAACTGTTAGTTGTTTCTGATAATTTTTTCTTGTACTTGCATTTTTTGTTAGATAGTCCTGTGTTTCAGTCAACATTCTCATCTCACTTCCATAATTCAAAACACCTGATGTGCACCACTTAGCAGAAGGAAGATTTATTTACTCATAGTTCTGGAGATTTCAGTGCTTCAGTCTCTGTTACGCCAGGTGCAATCTACGGAGCTCAGGGCATGGCGTGGGGAGCAGAGAGAGAAGAACTCAAGATTTCTGTTCCTACATCATGAAGACCAGAAGCGAGAGAGCCAGGGGAGGAGGGACCAACTGTAATTCCCCAATGCCATACCCCAGGGACCCCTCCTTAGCAACCAAGCCCCCCTTTCAAAAAGGCTGCTTTGTCTCAGTGAGATCTTAGGAGACATTCTAAATGCAAAGCATAACATCCTGGGATTTTTATATTCTAGCCACATAATCTCATAATTAATTTTAATATGTAGCAGTTTTTAAGAAGTTCTTAAGTAAATTCTTAATATAGTGTGCAATTCTACAGGTATGATGCACTTGAAAAGAAGTCATTGAAGACCATCAATCCTGGATTTTCTATTCTTCTCTGTTACCAAGTTGATAGCTCATTTTGAAGCTCCTGGCTTTCTAGAATGTTCGCATTTAGTCGATTTGTATGGGACAAGCTTGAATTAGACTTCCACTCACCAATTCTGGTTTTAATATGTAACCCAGAGAAACCTTAACTTTTGCTTTCCTTTTTTTGTGCATAGCTCATATTTCAGCTCACTATTCACTATTCATTTTTTTTTTTTTATACTGGAGATTGAACATTCTACCTCGATAAGTTAGACACTCAGTCCTCTTTTTATTTTCATTGTAATAGGGTCTCACTTAGTTGCTGAAGCTGGCCTCCAACCTGAAATTCTCCTGTATCAGCCTCCTAAGTACTGGGATTATAGGAATGTGAATCCCTTCCTGGCTCATTGTTTCTTTTTTTAAAATATTATTGAAAAATATTCCTCTATAGACATACTTTTAGTTTAATGATGCTTTCTTTTTTAATTTATTGGTGCATTGTAATCATACATCTTGATGGGTTTCAGGGTGGTAGAAAGGTCTCATTTAGCCATGAGACAAAAATATGAAAGATAATTAAGAACACTATATATAATTTATTTTTGGTATCAAATAAAATGTAAACGTTGAGTATGAATTATTTTTTCTAAAATTTTCACCTTTACCTTTGATTATAAAGTAAGATATCTAATTGATATGAGCATACAATCTAAAAAGAACAAATGGGAATTTTTTGCTTGTGTACGCATGCTTTTGAAGGGAATATTTGGTTTTAGGTTTAATGGTCATTTCCCACTCTAAGGTAGAATTTTAAGAAACTTACTTTTAGTTTCCTTGACTCTCACACTCAAGTGTCTTAACATATGAATCCTTAAGACTCCCTCTAAATGTTAATAGTCCAATCTCATCCAGAGTAGGGTTCTATCATTCACTTTTAAGGGACATTGTGGTGAAAATCAACTAAGAGAACAAATCAGACAGCAAAAAACAAAATTAAATTATTTACATGAGTAAAATCCACTGGCCATTGTCCTTTCTCATAAGGATGCATTTTTACATGTGAAATACAGAGATATGCTTTTTCTCAAATTAAGTTTAAAAAAGCATTAAAGGGAAAAATGCAATAAAAATAGTGAGTAACCATGAAACAAAAGAATTAAGTTGCATTTTTAGTCAATGAATTGGAAGCAGGTGTTGAACACAGAGACGCTCCTTATCCCATATGTGCCATCAAGTCAAGAACTATGGGGATAAAAGGAGCAACAGTAAATTCATAAAGATAGCTATAATCTTCTTCTATCGACATCTATTAAGGGGAAACAACCACAACATCAACACTAAGACTAAAACTGACTTTGTAATGCTATTTTTTGTTTCTATGAAATAAATTCAAAATTGAAGCCAAGAATAATTTGAACATTTACAGAATACATCAATAATACATCATTACTGAGATCTTCAATTCAGTGATTTTAATTTTCTGTTGAACAAGTGGGGTTTATCAGAGAACTTAGCATCTGAATGTAGAAGGCAAAATTGTAAAATGCTATCTTTAAATTTGCATGTCTTTGGCTCATGAATAGCCATCAAAGTAATTGTTTCTTAAATGCTATGCAAATCTTTTCTCCAGTGTTGACCCTAATCAAAGCAATTAATTTCATAATGAAGTCTTTCTTCACAGACACCATCTTATTATTATCTTGGTCTAAATTAATAACATCATGATAATAATTAGTAGATTTGAAATAATCTATTTCTTTTTTTTACAGCATGTGGACTCCTTATAAAAGAGCAACAGGGATGGAAATTAGAGTAAAACATGGCAGCTGCGTTGATTGGTGTGCCCTTCTAACCTTAGCATCTGCAACATGGGCCTTATTTAAATGTGAATGTGATGTGGTTGTAATGTTCTCTCATTCACCAGATTCAGCTACTAACCCTAACTCAACCAATAAGTACAAATATATGTAGTAAAGGTATATACATATATTATATATTTGCATATGTGTACTATATAGCATCATTGCTATATATACTATATATAGTTTATTATATATTATAATTAATAGTATATATGCAACTATATGCATAGACATACACATGCACATATATATTATATATATAAATTCTCTATATATGA
This sequence comes from Glis glis, assembly GCA_004027185.1. Lineage (NCBI taxonomy): Eukaryota > Metazoa > Chordata > Mammalia > Rodentia > Gliridae > Glis > Glis glis. The sequence continues at coordinate 4,470 of PVJS01001277.1, forward strand.
ATATATACGTATTCTGTGATTATTGGAAGTATCTATCTTTTTCTTATAGCTTCATTTTTCACAAAGATCCATGCATAATGATATGGTTTATCCATCTATTACAAAATTACAAATTAATGTGTTCTTGGTGAAATTATAAAAGTGGGCAGGTCATAAAATGCATCAAGCAATCCTATGTACATGAATCTTTAGTATTTATACAGAAATGCTCAGGAACTAGGCCTAGGCCTATATATTCTATTATTCATAAGAAATTCTTGTGGCACTTGAAATATTCTGCATCTTGATTTTATCAGTGTCAATACCATTGTTTTCACTTTTAATATACTTTTATTGGTGCATTGTAATCTCACGTCATAATATAGTTCAGAACGATAGGAACATACATACCCACAGCACTTGGTGAGCTTCTCCCTGTCTCCTACTTCACTCCCTCCCCTTCCTGCTACATGAAATTAAGGTTGGTGCTAATTTCATATATGTACATAGCATCAGCAGAACTGTTTCCATTAATTTCCCCTCCCCACCACCACTACCACCCTCTAGAACCCTCTCTATCATTCCAATGTGGTTCTGCCTCCTTTATCTGAAGTCCCACTTGTGTCCTGATTTCTCCCTAGCTTCCATGTATTAGAGAAAACATATGACCTTTTACTTTCTGTGACTGGCTAATCTCCCTTAGCATAATGTTCCCTAGATACACCCATTTTCCTGCAAATGACAAAATTTTGCTCTTCTTTATTGCTGAGTAGAATTCCATTGCACGTATATCCAATAATTTTGTAATCCATTCATCTGTTGATGGACACCTAGGCTGGTTCCATGGTTTGACTATTGTGGATTGTGCTGCTGTAAATATGGATATGCATGTATCTCTATAATAGTTTTAATAGTACACTCCATTTTCACCAGATATTACCATTGGGAAAATTGCATAAAGTATACATAGGATCTCTCTGTATTTTATTTTACAATTGCATGTGAGTCTATAATTATCTCAAGATAAAAAACTTAAGAAAAACTTAATATAAGACTTTCAATGGATATGTGGTGGCATTATTTAATATATTTGTGTATGACTTCCTAGAACAATACTAGATTCCTTTGTGATCAGGCAAATAAGCTTACAACACCTATAAAAATATTTATAAGACAGTTCTATGTACAAAAGTATCTTGTGTCAAAAAGTAGTCATTTACAAAAAAGAGAACCCAAATACAAATATGCATCGCTTAACAACAGGAATACATTCTGAGAAATACATGACTATGCAATTTTATCATGTGTGAACATCACAGAGCATACTAACACAAACCTAGTTGGTTGCTACAGTTTGGATCTTGAATAGTCACCAAAGGCCCATGTATTAAAGGTGTGGTCACCAGCCTGTGGGTGCGATCTGGAGATGGTAGAAACTTTAGTAGGCGGGGAAGCGGGGACTAGTGGAAAGTGATTGGGGGTGTGCTCTGGAAGAACATATTGATATGTCATTCTCTTCCCTTCTCTCTCTCTCGCTTCATAGCTGTCAAGTGAGCAGCCTCCTCCACAACACACCCCCAAAGTAACTGAGTCAAGTGACCATGGACTAAAGCCCCTGAAACTGTGAACCAAAATAAACCTTTCCTTCTTTTCAGTTATCTCAAGTATTTTGACATGCTGATGGAAAGCTGACTAACAAAATGATACAACTTACTATTCACCTAGCCTATATGGTACACACTGTTGTTCCTGGGCTATAAACCTTCCTGTTCAACATGTTGCTATACTATACAATGTAGGCAACTGTAACACAATGCTAAGTATTTGTTCATGGAAACATAGAAAAACTACAATGAAATACTCTTGTTAGGTAGTTAGATAGGCATGTGCACCATCTTTGCATAACACTTCCCACCCTGGGAATGATGAGCGCTGAGAAGCATGTTGCTAAATATTACCTCAGGGCTATCCACACCTTGAGGACTGGACACTTTCTAAGATAACCTCAGGCTTTCCTATAAACAAGCACACATTCAAACTTAAAAACTTTCATAAAACCTTCCACAATGTGGGACCACCCAGAACTGCCACTAAATAGACAGACCCTCTTGCAAATCTGCCCAAATGTAGTTAGATTGTGTTTAGAACTTCTTTTTGTAAGAATTAGAACTTCCTCTTTTGAGAACTTAGGGGAATACCCCTGGGCACACTTGTACAAACTGGGACCCAAACCAACCTAAAGTGACCCCTGCCTAATTATAGTGCTTTTAACATATCATTAGTATTATAGTTTTGCCCTCTCCCCACCCCTACCATAGACTTTGCCTGGGTTGTTATGAGTAAGAACATGTGCAATGGGCAAAATAGAAGTATAAACCCCTCTTCCCCTCAACCCTGTATATCAAATGACATCAGAATCCACCAAAGAATCAGGAACTGAAATCACATACAAACAGCTGCCGGCATCTCTTCCTGGGGTACCTAACTATTTGTTTGTGACCGCCCTTGTTCTTCTTTTAAGGCGAACTGTTGCTTGCAGTACATCCTCTTGCTTATGCAATGCACTGCTCCCAGGCCTCATCTGAATTCTTTCTTTCTAGCACACAAGAACTGAGGACTGGGGCTCCCCTTGTGGAACCCCCACTAACAATGGCAGTACTATGTAATAGGAATATTTCACCTCATTATAATTTTATGAAACTACCATTACACTTGCAATCCATCACTGACCAAAATTTTATTATTCAGCATGTGGTTTTGTGTGTCTGTGTTTATGTTCCTCTGCAGTTGCTGTTGTTGTGCATTCTCCCAAACTAAACTGTTTGAATATATATTACATTTAAACCTAACATAGTTACTGATAAGATTTATACCTGCCAATTTTCTGTTTGTTCTTTTGTTACATGTTTTCTAATGTAGCATACTTTTGCAATACTTTTGAGAGTTTTTAGTGGTTCTATTTCCTTTACCTTGATCACCCTAATTATTTTCATTTTTTAGACACAGTTCAATAATCTGAGTAGTGGATTTGCATTTCTAAAGTATAAATATATAACTAACATTTCAGTCAACAATGAACTATATGTACAATGGTGTTCACATATAGCCTAGGTGTCTAATAGAATATATTGTCCTAAAAGTGTTAGTATGCTTTATGGTGTTTGCACAATGAAAAATTATCCAAATTTACTTTCTCAGAACATATCTCCATTGTTAAGTGGTATATAAGTATATATCACTGTAATTGTTCTGTCTTATTATTAGATATTATTGTTACTTTTCTACTGTGCCTAATTTATAAAGTTTATCATAGGTATGTATTAAAAGAAAAATTACTGTATATATAGGGTTTGGCACTATCTATCTGTGGTTTCATGTATCCATGAGTGTTTTCCCTGTGGATAAGGTCTTTCTTACATTTTATTCCTAGAAGTTTCCTAGATTTGTTTTAATGTATAAACGTATTCTTGATTTAAGAGTTGAGGTTCATTTTAAAAATAGGTAGGTACAGCTGGGCGTGGTGGCGCACGCTTGTAATCCCAGTACTTTGGGAGGCGGAGACCGAAAGATCCGGGTTCGCGGCCAGCCTCAGCTCTCTCTCCCTCTCTCTCTCTCTCTCTCTACTTAGTGAGGCCCTCCGCAACTTTGTGAGACCCGGTTTCAAAATAAAGTATAAAAAAAAATAAGGCTGGGGGTGTAGCGCGGAGGTAGAACGCCCCTGGGTTCAATCCCGGTACCGCAAAAAAAAAAAAAAGGTAGGTACATAGATAGATGGATAAATAGGTATAGAGATAGAGATACAGATAATAATAGCAAGTAGTTCTGGCATTTTTGTTGAAGCACCTACTAACTTTCTGTGTTTTATCTACTGCTGTAAAACAAATTACTCCCCAAATTAGAAACTTAAAATAACACACATTTTTTTTTTTGAGGTACTGGGGATTGAACCCAGGGGCGTTCTACCTCCGCGCTACACCCCCGGCCCTATTTTTTATACTTTATTTTGAAACCGGGTCTCACGAAGTTGCGGAGGGCCTCATTAAGGAGAGAGAGACAGAGACAGGGACAGGGAGAGAGAGCGAGAGAGCTGAGGCTGGCCACGAACCCGGATCCTCCGGTCTCCGCCTCCCAAAGTACTGGGATTACAAGTGTGCGCCACCACGCCCGGCTACACATTTTTTATCTAATAGTTTCTACAGATAAGAGATCAGGGCTTGGCTTAGTTGAATTCTCTGTTTTAGAGTATTTGGAGATATCAATTGAGAGATTGATCCAGGGGTAGATCTCAACTGAAGACTGGGATCCACTCTTGTACTCTCTCATCTGGTTGTTAGAATTCCGTGGCTCAATGTTGGCTCTACAGTGGGCATACGTTTCTTACTGCCAATTGGCCAGAGTACATTCTCAGTGACTTCATGTGTGAGTCTTTCTGTAGGGTAGATCACAATATGGCAGCTTTCCTCATCAAAGCCAGCACAAAGAGGAGCCATATTACAAGCTAAAATTTTTTTGTGACATGATCTAGGTAGTCACATTTCATTGCCTTTGTCATATTTTAGTGGTGTTAAGTGTCACTCAGCTATTCTCTGCTTAAGGAAAATCAATTACACAGGGCTGTGAATGAGGAGATTAAGTTTAGGGGGAGACCATGCTAGAAGCGTCCTTATTTCACATCCTCATTGAATTATCTTTGGATGAGTCAATCAATTTGTAGTACGTGTGTTTCTTTCTCCATATTACTTTCTTCCATCAAGCTACAAGTTTATGCTTATGTCTGTACCATAATACCTTTATCTGAATTTTAGCAAAAGACTAACAAGATTAATGAGATTTTTAGCAAATAATGAGATCTTGTAGTATAAGCTTGTCACCTTTGTTCATTTTTTGAAATTGACTATTTTTAAATACATTGAATATTATGTACATATAAATATATTTAACTTGATAAATTATATAAAAATAGTCTGAAAGGATGTTAACTAAAAAGTCCTTTTTTAATGGAACTACACAGTTTGTGGTAAATTTGACAGACCATGGTACTCACAAAAAGGATTTTATCTGTGCATAGAAACACTTCACCTTAGAGGAATTATTATTTTTTTTATCATCTGAGGGTACATTCCAATAGTTGGTGGGAGATGGCATGTATCTTTCAGATACTGATGAGACAAAACAATGAAGGAATTGTATTAAATATATACATCAACTTGGGGCCAATTTTGAATCTTTATAACCATGAATATAGCACATTACTCCATTTAATTGTTTCATTTGTACTTTTTCTCTACAATGTTTTGTAGTTTTCAGTGTAACAATCTTAAAAATATATAATTGTCACTATAACTAAGCATTTCATGTTTTTATGATATTTTGAGTGGTATTAATTTTTCCTTTAATTTCCAATTGTTTATTTGATATTGATTTATAAAATACAATTGACTTTTATATATTGACTGCATATTCTGAGAACTTGCAGAATTATCTTATTTCTCATAAATGTCACTTAAGAATTTTTTACAAAAGCATCATATCAGGCTGGGGATGTAGCTAAGTGACAAAGTGTTTGCCTAGTGTGTGAGGCCTGGGATTTAATCACCAGTACAGCAAAAAGAAGAAAGAGAGAAAGAAAGAAAGAGAAAGAGAGAGAGAGAGAGAGAGAGAGAGAGAGAGAGAAAGGAAGGGGGGAGGAGGGAGGGAGGAAGGGAGTGAGAGAAAGACATGTCACCTGAGAATAAAGCTGCTTTTTAATTTGTTGCCTTCTAATCTGACTGCATGTTATTTTATTATATTCCCTGCCTTATTGCACTGGCTAGAAACTGAAGTGCAATGCTCCATAAAAGTAGTGGGAAGAGATATACTTTCCTTGTTTTCAGTCTTAGAAGGAAATTATTGAGTTTTTCACAAATTAAATCAATGAGCTACAGGGTTTTAAAAATTTGTTTTGTGTTTTTTGTTTGTTTGTTATGTGTGGATACCTTTTATTAGAATGAAGAGTTTTAGTAAAATGCTAAAATTTTTCTCTTCCTGTGTCTGATATATACAGGTGGTTTTCCATAATTAGATCGTTGATATGATGCATTATTTTGATTTTTTCAAGTATACTCCAACCATAAACTCCTGTGAGTAATCTGATTTTGCTTATAAACAAGGTAAGAGAGGTATGGAACAGAATCTTCCTTAGAGCCCTCAGAAAGAATCAACATTGGCCCCCCCTTATTTCATATTTCTAACTGTGAGACAATAACTTTCTATTGGTTTAATCCACCCAGTTTATGGTATTTTGTTACAGCAGACCTAAAATATTAAAATAAATTGTCTTATTTATCAATTCTATTTTTATATTCATGTGTTTGTGTGTTGTGTGTGTGTGTGTATATGTGTGTTACTGGTGATTAAGCCCAGAGACGTTCTACCTCCAAACTATACCCCAGCCATTTTTATTGTTTGTTTTGAAACAGGGTCTCAATAGGTGGATGAAAGTCTCCCTTGCTGAGGCTGTCCTCGAATCTGTGATCCTATCTCTGCCTCCCAAGTAATGGAGTTACAGGCATGTACTACCATGCCTGGCTTTGTATATTCTTAATTTTTATTAGATGTCAGACATTATTAATTTACTTTATTGGGAGCTGGATATTTCCCCTTCCTATAAATAATTACATGCTTTGCTGTGGGACATGAATAGTTACTTGGAAACAATTGAAATATTTTTGTGTGTGTTTGGTACTAAGAATTGAACTCCAAGGGCATTTTACCTCTAAGAAAGAACCAAGCCCGTATTTTTTATTTTGTTTTGAAACAGGGTCTTACTAGGTTAATGAAAGTCTTTCTATGTAGCCAAGTCTGTACTTGAACCTATAATCCTCCTGTCTCAGCCTCCCACGTACTGGAATTATAGGCGTGTGCCACCACACCACATCTGGCCAATTCGATCTTTTAAGGTCTTGAGGTCTTGTTTTAGCCTTTTTTGTTTGGTACTAAGAAACCCATGGACAGTCAACCTCCAAGCTACCCCCCCCCAGCCTTCTGTTTTAATTTTTATTTTGAGACAGGGTCTCACAGGGTTGATGAGAGTCTCCCTACTTGCTGTTGTTTTAATCTCTTGCAGATGAGTACAAAGATACATTTAGTCTAGGGTTATTATGGTTTTTTTTTTCCATTACTAGGGGAAGACCACTCAGTGTTCTCATAGATTTTTCCTGAAATATGAATTTTCCTATATTCTGAGTTTTTAGAAACAGATCCCATTCTTGACTAGATATAAGCTCCAATTAGTGTTTCCTACTTGTAACGCAGTATTGCTATATCCTTTGATTTATTACTGCATTTTTCTATATGAGTTTTATTCTCTTTCAACTTCAGAGTAAAAGAAGACCCACTCTGCTTTGAAATTCCTATTTGGAAAATTAGTAGTTCTATCTTAGAAATTATATTTTTCCCTATACCTTGTTCTACTCACCTAACACAAGCCAACTGACATTTTAGATATTCTGTCTAGAGTTGTTCCACCTAATTCTACAAAATGTACATAATAATATTTTATACCTTCCATAGTTTCCCCACCACTTTTGCATATTCTACTAATCATTTGGGGGACATTCAATCTTTGCTATTTTTTTGTTGTTGTTTTGGCCTCTTTCTATCCATACATGCTGCCTAGTGCCAAAGCAAATATATCACCTCTGACAAATGAATTTGTATATTAGCTTTCTGTTATTACATTGTAAACTATGCCCAAAACTTTTTAGTTTAATTGGCTTGCAGTTCTGTTGGTCAATAGTTTTAGGTTGGCTAAACTTTGCAGCTTTCTTCTGGTCCCACTTAAAGTCCTCAGGTGGTTCTACTCATCTCACAGGTTGAACAGGGTTGGATAACTGAAGAAGACATAACTCAAATGCCTGGAAATTGATATTGGCATTTGTCCAGGCCACACGTCTCTGAATGGGTAGCCAAAGCTCCTTTGCATTGTTAGTGATTTCCAAAAGCAACAGTCAAGAGAGAGCAAGCCATAATGCATAAGCATTCTTCAAGTCTCATGGGTCATTTTGTTACTATCCCATTGGTCTACAAAAGTCACATGACCAAGCTCAGAGTTAATGAATAAAGAGAATAAACAACAGAATAGATAAAAGAATGATTTATTAGGAACTATTATTGTAATGGTTTATCACACAAAATTTATTAGTGATTACAATAGCTAAATAACAAGTACCAGGGACCATATTGATTTACTCCAGAAAAAAGAACACATCTGGAATAGCAGCTGCAATGGAAGACACCACCTGGTAAAATGGAAATTAATTCATTCTCTTCCTCCAGGACCCATCTGTCTTTTGCTGACACTGAAAGGGAAAGTTAAATGAGGGTGTAATGGTAATCTCTCCTCCTGCATTTTCAAATTTTGAGGGTGGAAGTACTCTCTGCAATAACATAGGAAATGTAGTTTCACATTTGGCTTACTGTTTTGATAAAAGAGGAGCACCAAAGCCTTTCAATATTCATTTCTATTACAATAACTTCACTTCCATTATCAGGGAGAAAATTAGTGCTTCTTCCCTTTTCTAACTATATTTATTCTAACTATATATGAAAAAACTTGGAAAATAAAAACAGGATGTGTTTGTGGAGCCACATGTTCCATTGTTGTACAGGCTTGGGTAACCGCCAGTGCATCACCTGAACTCCATGACTCATCCATTCTGACCAGTAAGTGGATTGCAGAGGCAGTCTGATTTGAAAGCACTAGCACTAGCTGTAGCTTATAGATGATGTGCAATAATCCAGAGCCCACATGTGGAATAGCAGTTGACAGATGATGTTTTAGAAAGAAGATATGCAGCAAATGTTTATGATGTCATTATGTGGTTCTTTTTCAAGTTACATGGACTACACTTTATTTCAGGAACTCTGCATCTGCGAATAGCCTCAGATCTTGGAACGGAATGATTAAGTAACTTTACTACAGTGGTTCAAGTTAGACTTATTTTCAATAGAACTAAATTTGCTTTTATTATGGTAAAGTACACATGATATAAAGCTTAACATGTTATTTTCTTTTAAATATACAGTTCAACGGTATTAAGTACTGGCATTACATACATTTACATTGTTGTGTCACCAGTAATCACCATCCACCTCCAGATTTTATTTTTATCTTCCCAAATTGAAACTCAAGCCCATTAAGCAATTCTTAATTCCTTAAGCCCCATTGCTTTCTCCCCCACACCTCTATCAGCCACTATTCTACTTTCCATCTCACGATTTTGACTTATCTGAGATCTGAGTTAAACGACACAGATATCAATCACTCAGGCATCTCCCAGGCAGGTTAAAGTGAAAAATTCCCTCTGTTCTCTCATGTTAGTAGAAGGGAAATGAGAAATGGGCTTCTGCTTTCTCCAGTCCATGACACACTGGAAGAGGTTGAGGTAATGATAACTAAAAGCATCACAAATTTCCTACATTTTTGAATGAGGCGTTTTCTCCATTGTGCATTTGTTTAGCTGCTATAAGTCTTTGACTCACAGAACTCCTATGAATTCCTCATAGCCAGTTTATAGTAATACATGTCTCCATTGAGGAACAGGGGCCTGGAGCTTCCATGCCACCTTGCTGAGATCACTCAGACCTAGATTTAAAAGTTACTCTTGCAGTTGTTTATTCAGATAAAGTAGACTTACTTGGTCTTCTTTTCCACATTGCTCCTAGAGACCCTGTGATCATGGAAAAGCCACATAATTTTATGAGTTACAATTACTTCTCCAAACTGTTGTTTGTAATAGGAAACCATGCCAGTTTTCCATGAGGAGTTAATGCTGTCCCACCATCACTTCATTGGGCATGTTCCGCCTTCATCCCTGGACTGCAGAGTAACAGTCAGGACAATTATTTTAAGAGTTATTGCTCTCCTCTCACCAATGAGTTTTTCAATATCTGGATGAAGGGAGTGTCTTCAAGTTTCACTGGAAAAAATATTTAGAAGCTGGGCGTTGTGTTGTATGCCTGTAATCCCAGGATTTAGTAGACTGAGACAGGCGGATCGCAGATTTGAGGTCAGCCTCAACAATTTAGCGAGGCCCTCAGCAACTTAGCGAGACTATTTTAAAATAAAAAAAAATAAGACTGGGGATGTAGCTCAGAGGTAGAATGCACCTGGGTTCAATCCCTGGTACCACAAAAATATTTAGAAGATGATTAAAAATATAGTATGATAAATCCAGTCTTCTTCACAAGGTTTTTTTTTTTCAGTGTACTTCTGTCATCACAACATAATTTCATCTTACCAGTGGTAGGATTTAAGTTTTAGTTTCTCAAGGTAGCTTAATGTAGCTGAAAAGTTTAGAACATCACACGGACCTATAACTTTAGAGTGAATTATTATAAAATTATGCTCTTCCTTATCTAGTACCATATTGTTAAAATCTATTTTACAAGCTGGACATGGTGGCACATGCTTGTATTCCCCATACTTGGAAGAATGAAACAGAAGGATCTCAGATTTGAAGACAGCTGCTGCAACTTAGTGAGATCCTGTTTCAAAATAGAAAAATATAGGGTTGATGATGTAGCTCAGAGACAGAATGCTGCTGTGTTCGATCCCCAGTAACACCCCCCAACATATACACACACACACACATACACACATATACACATACACACACACACACACACACACACACACCTTATCTCAAAAGCTTTTGCTTAGGTAAATTTGTAAAAGTTTTTTTACTCATTTTGATTTTATAATTGGTCCCAAATAAAGCTTCTTGAATTTCTTTGTGAGAAAAATAAAACATTTTTATAATTCAGAGTTATTTTGTTTATCTGTAACTCTTAGATGAACCCCATACAATTCAGAGAGGCTTTTATATAAAAAAAACTCATCTACTTGCATCAATTTCTCAAGTTATTCCATTAAATTTTGACAACCAGATTTGTAACATTTAAACAGTGTTTAAGAATCAACTATATCACTTTAAAATATAAATTTCTCATATTTAAAAAGATTATGTCAAATTCTTCAAATATTAAAGTATAATGCAAAACTGTAAAAACACATATACAATTTAATGCTATCTTTCAAATTAAATCTATTTTGAAACTCAATACCATACAATTAATTCACTATATACACATTTATATTAATATTATAGTGAATTTACATTATGATCCTTCTCTCACACACACACACACACACACACACACACACACACACAAGTGCAAGTGCACACATGCATACACCTACAATTAAAATTGTGTGTATGTGTGTGTGTTTGTGTGATTAGATTGGAGAGTATATATTATATTTTTCAAGAAGAAATGAAGTCAGAATACTATAGTGCTTACTATAGTGCTATATATCCATGTTTCTAGCAGCAATTCACAATAGTAAAATTATGGTAATAACCTAGGTGGCCATCAACAGATGAATGGATAACAAAAATATACACAACGGAATTTTGCTCAGCCATACAGAAGAACAAAATTAAGTCCTTTGCAGGAAAATTGATGGAATTAGAGAATGTTATGCTGAGATCTGACACTCGCAGAAAGTCAAGAGTTGAATGTTTTCTCTCATATGTGGAAGCTAGAGAGAAAATAGGAGAAAAAAGAGACTTTAGATAATTGAAGAGAAAGATCAGTAGAATAGTGGAAGGGGATGGGGTGGGATGGAGTGGGAAAGGAAAAACTGATTAAAAAAAAAGTTCAAATTATGTCATGCCCATGTATGAAGGTATCACTGACAATCTCAATATTATGTGTGGGGAGGGTTGGGTAATGGGGTGGACCTAAAGGGAAATACACGAAGACACGTGTACATGTTTGTTTGTATGACTTTGAACCTCACTATGATGTATAATTACAATGCACTAACAAAAGTATAAAAATTTAAATTCAATACAAACATTTGTATTATGAACCTATTTTCTGTGGTGAGAAATAAACATATAGAGTAAAAAAACCTTTGGTCATTTATACTTTATTCAAATACATTTAAAGTAAAACTCTTTGTTTTCATTTTAAGTTTTCATTTATCTTGCTGCCAACCCTAAACTCTTAGAAGGAAGAATTGTATCTTATTTCTCTTTCATTGTTTAAATGCTAAAATCTTGCTCTAAGTAGGAACTCAATACTATTTTATAAGGAATATCTTTTGGGGGCTTTTAATGACAACATATCAAATTCTTAGGCCTGCAATTTAATTTTCTCTGTGTTGGAAAAGGCTTTATATTTATAACATTAGTAGATCTTCTACAACCTGAGCCTATTATTTGTTTGCCCATTTAATCATTAACAGTAAGGAGAAAAATTTAGCCATTTTAACTGCTTCTATAGACAGCCCTCTTCCTCTGTAATACCAAGTATGGTTAACCTCTTATCTTATATCTGCGTAGAAAGAAAAAAATATGTTAACTTATGGTCACTATATGGTAGAGTACTCTCAGTGATGAGTATGCATACTTAAAAATATTCCTTTGTTATAAATTTCGATTTTTAGACGATTTATAATTTTACGTATAAAAATTTGACTCACACTAATTTCCAAGCTAAAGTTTTTAGGTAGAATATTTTTAATAGCATATTGTAGGCATCTGAACTAGCATGCCCACTTTCAATGAATTATAGTAACAAAAAACCATCTTGAGTCATTTTATTAGGGCATTAAATTTCACAGAGTATAACTAGAAAATTATTAGGTTGAAAATACTTCTTTGTAGCCGGGCGTGGTGGCGCACGCTTGTAATCCCAGTACTTTGGGAGGCAGAGTCCGGAGGATCCGGGTTCACAAATAAAGCATAAAAAATAGGGCCGGGGGTATAGAGCGGAGGCAGAACGCCCCTGTATTCAATCCCCGGTACCACAAAAAAAAAAAAAAGAAAATGCTTCTTTGTAGAAGAATGTGTATTTTATTCTTCTCTTCATAGAATTATTATCCTGAAGTGTTTGAGTGTTGACTCCATTTCCAGAAATGTGATCTTCTCCAGGTTAATATTCACTATCCTTTCAACCATTACCAAATATTACTATAATTCTTGTTCTAATACTTACATGTATTCTGCAAATTTTCTCTTTTGCTGGGCTTGGGATGTAGCTCAAAGGTAGAATGACCCTGGGTTCAATTCCCAGTACCACACACAAAAAAAAGCAAAGAAACAAAAGAAATGCCATATTCAGATTTCCCAACTAATGATTGATTCATGTGCCATAAGTATGTCAGTGATTTGTTAGAAAGCAAAGAAACAAGGAGTTTTCTGTATAGCTCTTAAACAAGAAATGTTTTATTGCTTCATTTATTGAAAATGTAATGAATATACTGAACTGTTTATAATTTTTGACCACAATAAACATTTACGATTATAACTGCAATTCTAGTAAAGAATTATTCACTTAATATTTAAAAAGAAATAAAGCAGAATCCTTAATATTCCCATAGCTAATAACTTCATCAAAATTTTACTTGGGGAGCTGTTTCATAATTAATAATAGTAACATAGCATGTGTTTGTCTAAGGGAATAGCTTTTAAGGAGTTCATTGGATTCACATAGAGAACTTTTGATTCAAAAGCAAGCCTGGAGACCATTAAACCCAATGGTTTCATCTTCCAGAAAGAAAAACCAGTTCCTGAAATATAAAGTGCCCTGAGGTCCATGCTAACTGAGCCCTATACGTGCTTCAACATAGTCCCTTGCATAAACCTCTTATATTCACTGTATCACAGAGACTAATATGCTAAACGTATTTCTGAGTATTTTTATTAGTGCAGAGAGGTTCATCTGATGACTCAACAAAGCACTAATTTCCCCATCCTCCCTCCCCATTGTAGAGAAGGACAAATGGAGATGTACAGAAAAGAAGCTGACAATTCAAGGGACATCTTACAATAGAATAGGATTAAAAAAATGCATGCGGATTTCCTTCTTTCCAGAGAATTCTTTTCATGAACAAAATTGTTTTAATTATAGATGAGTAAAATCAAAAGAATGGAAGAAATTAAATAAGGAACTTATTTTTTCCACCTGCTAACAGGTGCTAAAATCTGTTTGAATCTTCTGAATGGAGGTTTCTGTAGCCAAAATCTCATTATCATAAAACTCAAGATCAAAAAGACTATGAAATATTGAGGCTGATTTAGTTTTCAAATGCAAAGCAGCAGCTGGATTAAAGCATGAGGCTACTGGAAAAACCTGTAGAGAAACAACCGCATCTTCAGTCATCGGAGCACTCTCAGACAATGAGCAGACTGATTGGACACACAGAAAGTGGAAAATTCATCATGTTCTTATTCTAATAAGTTTCTTCTCAGGAAAGTGATGTGTGGCAAGCTGCAGCAGGTCATTCTTTTACTCAGCAAAGAAAAAATAGAGGTGATTGATGCTGGAGGATATAGGTAGACGCAAATGCTTTTGCTAAGATTATATTTATGCTTAAATAACACCATTTATAAAAGTTTTATGTCCAAGTACTTTTACAACTCATATGAATATGTTCATATAAATATATATGTTTTATATTGTTATATATGTGCATAGAAATATGAGGATGTGGTTTCTTCATAGGAAGGAAGGGAGGGAGGGAAAGAAGGAAGGGAAGGAAGGACCAAAACTTAAAGTCAGTCATTGACATACTATTAACCTAACAATCTCACTAGTTTTATTTTTATAAATCTGTATTTTACTTTACAAAAGCTTGAAAAAATCCAAAAGAAGGTATAACTCACACATCTATAAACATATATAAATTTGTTGGAGAGCAAAAAAGAATTTGGTTCAGACTGGCTCTGAAACTTTAAAAACCAAGGTGATTCAAGCAAGAAATGCTTGCCAAAAAAAAATGAGATTTGTATATACTCTTAGCTTTGATAAAAATTCAATATAAAAAGAAACTATTAAAGGAAACTTTTATTGTATGTCAAATGAGTTGTTAAGTGCATTTTCCAGTAGGCCACCCAATATTCCTTATCTAACGATCACAGTTGAATTTATTACTAAGAAGATTCTTTGTACCTCTAAGCAGCAATAATTTTATCAAGGTATAAAATGTCTGAGGGAACAAACTACACATAGTCACTTAGAGGAAAAAGAGAAAGAGAAAGGAAGGAAGGAAGGAAGAAAGAAAGGAAGGAAGGAAGGAAGGAAGGAAGGAAGGAAGGAAGGAAGGAAGGAGTTAAAGTGGTTATTCCATGTAATAAAAGATGCTAGTGTTGTTTGTTTGTTTTCTGTTCCTGGTTATTCTCATTTAAAATTAGAGAAAAAAAAGCATGGTCAGTGTACATCTAAGAGCGTTATACAGGTCATGTGCATGACAAATATGATAGGATTGCAGAATAACGGGGGTAGATTGACTTTAGGAGACAGCTAAAATTTTGGCAGTTATATATGAGGGTAAAGTAACAGACATTTTTGGTAGGTCTAGGGAGAAAAGTAGGCAAATGCATACATACACAGGTTCCACATGTGTTTATTATTACTAATAGTGTTGATTAAAAATGTGAAGACTAGAATAAGGAAAAGTATTTTGTAAGTTATTCCTAACTTTTATAGATATAACATATTTTCTTCATCTTTAGCTCTTGTCTTGGTAGTCCTAAAACTTAAGTATTCTGCTTTTATCTTAATTATGTTCATATAATTCATATTTATGACTAATATGTATAGACATATTATATATATTATCTATAAAATAGTGTATGTTTTTTGCAGAAAACTTGAAAAAACTCCAGAATGTACAGGCTTTCTAAAATCACTAATTACCCTACTCAGCAAGATTTTATCACTGCTAAAACATTTTACACATCTCTACAATTATTTCCACTTTTTTCTTACTTAAGCAATGATCCCAATTTGACATACCGAATAATCCCCTTTCTTCAATATTTAAAGAATCATTTTATTATAACCTAATTAAATTTATATAGATATATTCAGTTGATTTTATTTAATATGTTTATTTCTATGTCGTTCAACATGATGCTATTATGCTTATTGAGCTTTAAGAATTTATTTCATATTGAGTTCTTCTTTCCTTCTCCTATTTCAGTATTTCTTAGATTGTTGTCAAAAAATATTCTTCTACATAAGCTTCAGAATCCTTATATCAAATTTAAAATTTCTCAATATTATTGTTCTCTGATTATTCATTCTTCTCCCACCAAATATACACAGGCTTCTATAAGCATTGCTTCATCTACCTATAAAACTTTATGATTAGAAGCATCCCCTTTAGCTATCTATGTATGATATGTGTGTGTACATTTATTTGGATATTTTATTTTTATTTTTTGTGGCACTAGGGATTAAACCCCAGGGGCATTCTACCTCTGAGCTATACCCCCAGCCCTATTCTATTATTTTATTATTATTATTATTATTTTTGGTGGTACTGGGGATTGAATCCAGGGGCATTCTGCCTCCGAGCTATACCTCCAGCCCTGATTTTTGTTCTTTATTTTGAAACAGAGTCTCACTAAGTTGTGGAGGGCCTCACTAAGTAGCTGAGGCTGGTTGTGAACCCGGATCCTCCGGTCTCAGCCTCCCAAGTACTGGGATTACAGGCATGCCCCACCACACCCGGCACTTATTTGGATATTTTAAATGTCCAAGGTTTTTTTTGTTTTTAAATAGAAAATAAATACTCAATAAAAAAAGATAAGTTCTGTATACAAGTATCCATTTGGGCTGCTTCAACAAAGATTCATAGACTGGGGAAATTATAAGCAATACAAATCTGTTGCTCATAGTTTTAGAGTCTGGGAAGACCAAGATCAGAAGATTCCAGAAGATTCGGTGTCTAATGAAGTTCTTATTTCTTCATAGATGGACATCTTCTCACTGTAACCTCATATGGAAGAAGAAATGAGCTCCCCTGAGCCTCTTTTATAAAGGCATTTATTGAGGTCTCTGCTCTCAAAACCTAATCATCTTCCAAGAATCCACCTTAAAATCATCCCCTTGGGGGTTAAGATTTCAGCGTATGAATTTGGGGAAACGTGGACATTCAGATCATATAAACAGATAATTTAGAGTTTTTAGTAAAAAAAGTAGATAACATTTTTAGGCATCTAGGACTCAGCTTGTTACTAGTAATATGTTATATCTTAAGGGAAGAACATTGGAATTAGAACAGAAGTCTTGGGCTCTCAGCTCAACACCATCAATCACCTGTAGAGAATTACCTTGCTTAACCTGCCATGGTTTCATATGTTCTTATGTTAAGCACAGTTTCTCCAACTTTACTCTTCAAAGTTCTTGATTGGTTTGTTTGCTTTTTTGTTTTTTGTTTGACAGTTCTGGCAATTGAACCCAGGTTATTGTGCATGCTAGGCAAGTGCTCTACCACTGAACTACATCCCCAGCCTTCTTTAGTTTATTTTGAGACAGGGTCTTACTAAGTTTTACAGGCTGACCTTGAACTTGCGATTCTCCTGTCTTAGCACCCCTAAGCACTGGGATTATAGGCATATACCACAGTACCTTGTTGTACCATGTAATCATTCTTGAGAATGAAAAAGAGAACTTCCTAAGGAAGAGTGTTGTGATCATCAGGTAGTATTGCTGTGATCTCAGGGAACATAGCTCTGTGATTTTCTCCAGAAATGTTCAGCTGCTGAGTAGCAATTGTGAATCATCAGATGGCTTGGCCTGAATAGTACTGGACTTTCAACAGTACAAGGGAAAATAAGAGACAGGTGAGTCTGAGATATGTACAAAGGCACTAAATGCACCCTCTGCTGCACTTCTTACTTAGCTCATATTGTTTTCCTCTGATGGCCCATGAGGCATCATCTAGGGAGTCACTGGTTGTGTTAGTCTGCAGCCAGCAGAGCATAGGAAGATGCATCTATGCTAACAATACTGTTGCATCATTAGCCCCTGTTATAGTCTGAATATGTCCTCCTCACATTCACATGATCAAGACTTAACACCCAGCGTGACTGGTGTTTGGAGATGGGGCCTCTACAGAAGTAACGCTGTTAAATAAGGTCCTAAGGGTGGGATTCTGATGCAATAAGATTAGGATACTTATTAGAGTCACTAGAGAGCTCCCTCCCTCTCTCTCTCTCTCTCGCTCACTCACTCGCTCTCTCTCTCCCTACATACACACAAGCCAAGGAAATTCATGCAAAGACACATCAATGAGATAGCTGTCCTGATCCAGGAAGATGATCCTCACCAGAAACAGAATTGGTCAGTACCTTGATCATGGACTTCTAGCATCCAGAACTGTGAAAAGATGAGTTTCTGTTGTTTAAGCTACCCAGTTTGTAGTATTCTGTTATGGCAGCCTGAACTGGCTAACATAGTCCCCTTTTCTCTTCCATAAGAGTCAGAAAGGGTATTTTGGATGGCCTAATAACGTGAGGGAAGAAAACTAATTTGAAAGAAAACTTTTTATCAAACATTTGTCCTCCTAAAATGTTAGTTTTCTTTTTAACAATGAGAATTGTCATTCTGTCTCCAAAGAAGATAGTAGCACATCATCCAAAAGTATGACATTCTTTTAAATTCTGATCTACACCCAGTGATTGACCATGTAACAAGTACCTTACCCTTAATCAGATTCCTTTGTTGTTGAGAGTTCTTCCAAAATTGAAGTTTACATATACTTCCAACAATGCAACTTTCTTTAAACTCTGCCTTCCTACAAACTACCCAAGAAATTTGAAACAAAAATATTGCACTTATCATATACCAGTCTTCATAATACCAACCTAGTTCCTCTACAAACTATTTACTTCTTCAGGATATCCAATACTTATCTCCTTTCCAAAGTTGTAAGATTAAGGATGTGATCTGAATCCTATCAATATTTATATACTTTATATAAGAAATATTCACAATTAAATGAATAATTGCAAAATATTGGCAATTGAACATTTTTTTGTATTCATATTTATCCATGCATTTTAAGAACGATGCATAGAATCATCAGCAAATGGTGATAGGATAGTTTGGGTTTATAATTTTAAGAGCACAGACTTGATAAAAGTATTAGAGTCCTCACTTTGTATGTTTAATATGCTAATAACTAGAAGGAACATGATTGTAATGAAAATCATTGAATATATATATATATTGTATTGAATATATATATATGTATATATATACATATATATATATAAAATATTTCGCCCGATTCAGAACCTGGGGCTACAAGTCAAGTCAAGTCAAGTAACAATAATTTATTACTGGTCAACTACTGAATCCTTGACAAATGACACACAGGTGAAATGAAAGAAATTTATGGTGCTAATTAAAAGTGTCAAGACTTTTTAAAAAGGAATATTTGAAGTAAGAGTTAGCCATATCAGGTAATGGAACCAATTGACATATTAGTGAGCTGAGTGAGTCATTTATTAATTCAAAAATACTTAATGAAAGAATTCCATGAGCTAGAGACTGTAGATATAGCAGGGAATAAGAAATGGGGGTTTTGTCTTCATAAAACTCCTATTCGATAGGGGCTTTCAGACAAATTAATAAATACAACTAAAATTAAATGTTTTATTGTTATGAAGAAAATAGGTAAGTAGACTATACAAAAGCCTAGGGGGTGAAAAATACTCTAGACAAAAAACTCAGGAAGAGTACTCTGAGAAGGTGACATTTATTTTATGTCAGTGATCAAAATAGTTAAGCCATAAAGATTTTTGAAGAAGAGAATTGAACACTTATGTGTATACTGCTTCTACAGACTATGTATTAAATATTTTCCATGTAGAAAAAGAAAGTTGTCTCTACTAAAACTGACAACATTATGCAGTGGATCAATAACAAAATAAACAAGTAAAATACACACGCACACACACACACACACACACACCCCTCTGAATATCTGAAGTATGCAATAATCAGCAAATTTAACTAGTTCAGCCAAGAGTCAACACATCTAGGCTTGTCTTGGTTAGAAAAGATAGGCTTGATCCACAGGTCTTTCATTTTCCTGGGACCAGAATGTCAGGATAAGATTGTTCTTACAGGGATCTTGACAGAGGGGTGAAAGAGGAAAACATTCATGGGCATGTCTAAAGCTGATGCTTTGCTGTGGCTTGGACATGGTTTGAGTTTGTCCTCCAAGGGTTTGCTAGTTTAAAGCCTTTTCCCCAGGTGGCAGTGCTAACAGGTGCAGAGGCCTTTAAGAGAGGGGCCTAGAGCCGGGCGTGGTGGCGCACGCTTGTAATCCCAGTACTTTGGGAGGCGGAGACCGAAGGATCCGGGTTCATGGCCAGCCTCAGCTCGCTCTCTCTCTCTCTCTCTCTCTCCCCCCCCACCCCTCTCTCTCTCTACTTAGTGAGGCCCTCCGCAACTTCGTGAGACCCGGTTTCAAAATAAAGTATAAAAAAAAATAGGGCCGGGGGTGTAGCGCAGAGGTAGAACGCCCCTGAGTTCAATCCCCGGTACCGCAAAAAAAAAAAAAAAAAAAAAAAAAGAGAGGGGCCTAGAGGGAGGCAATTTAGTCACTGGGGGCACTAGCCTTGGAAGGGATTAATGTAATTTCATAGGACCCTGGTTGGTTCTTGGGAGAAGATTTTTGCAACAGAGCAAGACCAGGCCCTCCCTAGTCTCTCTGGCTTCCAGTCCTACCATGTGACCTTTTTCTCTGAATCCCACTCCCACCATAATACGATCCACCATGATGTGATACAGCCAAGGGGGCCCTCACCATATGTCAATTCAATGGGGTTTCTCATTTTTTGGAATTCCAGCTTCCAAAACTGAGCTAAAAGAAAACTTCTTTTCTTTATATATTTCCCAGCCTCAGTTCTTTTGTGTTAGTAATGGAAAATGGATTAATTCATGCCCTGTTGTATCTGATGACATTCTGTTTCCCAAAATCATTCACGTTGTGGAGCTCAGTATCTATGATTGAATCTGCTAATGAAGAGAGGGATCATCATGAATATTTCTGAACAATAACCTACCACATAAGGGAGAATAAAAATGGAAACTTAAAGCATCCTTTGACACTCAAAGGCAGTCCATATATGCCTTTTATCCTGCCGTTACTATGTATATTGTTGTTTTTCTACATAATGTACATGCATGTAGGGAGAACCCACAAGAGGAGCAGAGAATACCACATGAAGCTTTAGGCACCTGTGGCTACCGAGATTGGGAACAAGTAGACTAGCCCTTGTTAGTCCTGAAAAGACAACAAGCCACAGTATTTTTCTCTACCAATGTGATAATTTACTTCTGGGACATTAGGCTGTTTAGTAGCCTCAAAATTTCCAATTTGTAACAAGGTTTAAATTGATACTGAGAAACTCCCTAGCTACTTATTCTGGCTTAGTTATTATCCCTTCTCCATTTAGTGATAAGAAAGTAACTCTTCTTTACAAAATATTTTGAGACATCAGTGAACTTGAACAGATAAATTGCTTATTTTATGTAATATTTTATACTACATAAAATCTTTAAGTTGTAACATTCTGAGTAGATAATAACAACCCAAATAAGTAATTGCTAATATTGATCTTTTTTGTAGTTGTGAGGCTGCTAATATGCGACATAAAGTATAAAGTTGCATGCCAAATAAATTATAGCTTTAAAATCTAAAATTGAATCAATGATATAGCATATTAGTGAAAAAGACATGCAAATCCAAATGTTAAATGATTATTTAGTATTTTGTAATCTTAATGGAGTTATTCATTACTTTGATGTTACTCAATACCCAGGGCTCAGATTCAATATCTTCAGAGTAATTCTAGACAATTTATAAGATTATTCATAAGGTAACTTTTAGTTCTCAAGACTACCTATTCAGAGTCCCATTGTTGGAATTCAGATCTGTAATATAAATAGTTCTAGTACCAACTGGAGCCACAAGAGGGTAGTCTCCCCACAGAAAAATTGTAGCATGTTTTTGTGGATTTTTTAAATACTAACATTATACAATTAATGTTTAAAATTTAAAGACAATGTCGATTGAAATTAGAATTTGTGACCCCTATCTTTTATACTCTCATGCATTTAAAGCTTTTTTGTCATGGAATAATATGGAAAAAGAAAATTGGGGATCAAGATAATATTAGTAAGCATAGCATGCCATTCAAGTAGTTGGGGTTTTATCTAAATTTTATAAAAATGGTAGGTATGTGGAATTTGTGAAGAAAAAGCAGAGATTCTTGACCATACATGAGTATTTTAATTGGGTAAATTATTCTTTACTCTCTTTAGAATAAAGCTCCAAATTGTCTTATTTTTTTCCCTGAGTATGTGAATAATTTTCTTATTCTACTCAAGTGCTTGGTCAAAAGTATTTACCAAGATCTGCACTAAGAGGAAAAAAAATATTTCTCTGTTGTCTTTAACTGTTGGCCAGTCCAGTAAAGGAAAGTTCTTTTGCAATATAAAATAGGAGATATTCATTCTCACACGAGATTTATTACTAATTAACCAAGGAGTATCATTTCTGGAAAGCCATTACCATTGGGTGTTCAACTATATAATGAAGATTTTGAATCCTTGAAGATGTTTTCTTGACTTTTATCTCCCCATTCTTTCCTCTAACACTGCTATGTTCTCTTTACACTGTGAAGGAAGTCATAACGAGCAAGTGTTAATTCATGCTGTACCTGATTCAGCTCCATTTCTGCATTGCTTTGATAAGGATATTGTTTCTCTGTGGAGCAGATTTAAGTGCCAACTGATTTCAAACCTATAGTACCTTAAAGCTCCTTGGTTTATCTTATTTTTTTTCACTGCTCTTTAAAATTCTCTCTCAAACCATAAAAAGACACAAGAATCAGGACTTTAGATCAAAGGTAAAATGAGCGCTAATAACTGCTTTCTACCTGGCACAGAAACCATCCCAAGATTTGCATGCAGTACAAAGGGTAAAGCAAATTATGTTTCAACCTATAACGCCAGCTTCTCAAAGTACTTAAAGTCTATAGGTGGGTGGGATCCGGATGGAAATACACCAAGTGCTGTGTGCATATAGGTATTTATCACTCTGGACTTCATTATGATATATAATTATGATGCACCAATAAAAAGTAAAATAAAGACTTTACTAGTGTGTCTAAGAAACCTCAACAAAGTTAGCACTCTAAGTACTGAGTTCCTATTTTTGAAAAGTTGAGGAAGAGACTGCATGTGGGGATCAGCAAGCAGGGATACCCAACACCGCATATTAGCTGAGGGTTAAGACAGCAGGTTCTCTGGCTTTCTCTCTCAGAAGCAGCAGTGAAAGCAACACAGGACAATTCAGGAATGACCTCTCTAGCTCAAAAGGACATGGTTCTCCAGTCAAGGATGTGCAAATAGTTATGCTTCCTGATTGGAGCTTCAAAGCAATATCTCAAACTCAATTCTAATTAGCTGTGAAAGAGCTATTTACCTGGCAATTATGTTGCTACACAGGTGTGTTGCTGCTAGAAGAGTCATTCCACAGCTCAGCTCAACAATGTGCATATGCTCATCTTGTTTGACTTGGTTTATGATTATATGCAGTAGTGCAGTCAAATAAATTGTTTTCAAAATGTTAACTACCTCATGCAGAGAACTGGTTTGCTATATTTTCAGTACATGGCTTTGCTTCATTCATTAGAGATTTCTGTCCTCTAAAATTTCCCAAACATAAGACTGGACAGAATCCAATCAATCCCTCATTCCCTGTGAGGATACAGAATGGTGAATCTGAGCATAAAAATGACTTGGATGGACTCTTGTTTACAAGATTTTCTTCTCTGTCCTTGTATTAGTCTTAGAGCTTAAGGATATAAAGGCAAAGACATGAATTTAACGGGAGGAATATAGGGATGTAGCACATCAGTCAGCTGGCCAAAGCAATTCCAAGATATGCTATAGATTTGCACAACAAGAAATAGATGATAATGACCAGAGGTTTACGTAGCTTTGCCTCATTGATAGCAACAATGCTAGGTGACAAAACTCTCTCTCTCTCCCTCACTCCCTCCCTGCCTCCTTCCCTGCTTCCCTCCCTCCTTCTCTCTTTTGTGGTGTTTGGGATGGAACCCAGAGCCATTCTACTTCTGAGATATGCCCCCAGTCCCATTTTATTTTTGATTTGGAAATAGGGTCTCACTAAGTTGCTGAGGGTCTAAGTTACTGAGACTGGCCTTGAAGCTGTGATCCTCCTGTCTCAGCCTCCCAAGTACTGGGATTACAGGTATACACCACCATCAGGAAGTCTATGTTTCTTCTCAAAATTAAAGGATCCACCAAGCCTGGCTAATGGATTCCAGTCCTTTCCCTGTCTAGAAATCTTCAATAGTGTTTTTCTTTCCTACTGCAGAGAGTAGTTAATGCTTTCACTGAAGACCATTCTCAAGTCATTTCACTTCATTCAGTGAGATCTCTTCCTCAAGAATATATACCCCCCTTTTTTGCCAGGGAAATTAAGAAAAAAAAGCTTCATGAATATTCAGAAAGAGAAACATTAGGATATCTTCTATCACTCACCCATAATGTATTATTGAATAAAAATAAGAACTTATAGCATTCAGAAAATAACTAAAACTATGAAACTAAAATTCTACAGATAACAAAAGATACATTGAATTTGTATTCAGAGTGCCTTAAGGCTTTTGACTTAAATTTTACAGATTTATAATATTTCAAACAAACACTGATTAAAAGAAGGGCTGGGGATATAGATTAGGGGTAGAATGCTCTTGGGTTCAATCCCCAATACCACAGAATAAATAAATAAGTAAATATCTTATGTATATTTTAGTAACATAAACACTAAAGGTAGTTCTGGTCATAATAGCAAACATATGACATTTTAAAATTTTATTTGATATTATCCTCTTCCCAAAGAAATAGAGAGTAATTGTAACAAAAAGATGAAGCCATCCATAAAATCTAATGTAATGAGTAAGTAAGCATGAGTAAGTGAGCATGTGTCAGGAAATAAGGATGAACTTCTGTAAACTCAGACCTCTTCACTCTACCTAGTACCTCAGGGGATATTCTTCTCAATGACAGTTTGAATTCTGCTTGGGCATTTGCAAAATATGACATTTATGTTTTATAAAAACAGAATAAATAAATTTCTTTAAGTATACTTTAGTACTTTTAATTTAAAACAAGTATATTGTGGATAGTTTAGAATTAGAAAATAGTGTTTCAATTCTGAATATAGTAACTAAAGACTTAAACATTAAAGTACTTTCAGTATTCTCCAAAGGAGATTTTTATT
This sequence comes from Glis glis, assembly GCA_004027185.1. Lineage (NCBI taxonomy): Eukaryota > Metazoa > Chordata > Mammalia > Rodentia > Gliridae > Glis > Glis glis. The sequence continues at coordinate 29,620 of PVJS01001277.1, forward strand.
CCAAAATGTTTGAAACTTAAAAGGCTCCTTTACAGTCACCAATAAACAACTACTCCTCCTTTTAAAACAGAATTAAAAAAAGAGAGCTTTGTCTGACTACTCAAAATGTATTCAGTACATTTTAAATTCTTGCTAAAGTGTTTACACTTATATATAAACAAACTCTCACAAACACATTGGGTTTGGTATTGAACATTTCAAAGGCCTGATTTCCAAACCACTTATACCTTTCAAACATTTCATATCGAGTACAGGGATTTAAAAAATCTCCATTGGTGATCCTAATAGCCAACTAACAGTGAGAACCTCTACCTACCCTGCATGTTCTTTGACAATCAATTCTCTTTTACCATCCATGGCATTTGTGTCCATGAGTTCAACAGACTGCCCGTGTGATAGTCCCAGACTTCCCTCAAAGTCCAGGCAATCGATGGGAGACACCACCCCCAGATAGTAAAACAGTGCTGTCTCACACTTGCACTCACCAATAAATGGATGGTTGACTAAGCTTCTTTCTGTAGAAGCAATGAAAAGTCCAAAATACTTGGTTTGTTCCACCCATATCTATCCAGCATCCCTCATCCCTCTAATTTCTTGTCTCAGACTCCACTTCATTTCTACCATAGAATTCACCAAAAGTTTCAGTTGCTTTATTCATCTACCTCCCATACCGGGTGTTCTCTCTTATGTAATCCATCAGAGCAAAAACATTTTCCTTTCAATTTCTAGTCCTAAGTATATTGTCAAGTACATGGCAGGCCTCCAGTAAGCACATTTTTCTTGCATAAATGAATGAATGATTACATAAAAGAGTTGTAAAGAAAGAGACAATAGCACAGGTGGCCTCCCCAGAAAATCAAGAGCTTCCAGTTTCTTTCCATGCAATTCAGAAATAGGAGTGTTTAGGCAGTGACAGAAGAGTTGCCCAGGAATCCCCTGATGATACCATTGCCCTGATAATACCTGAGGGCATCATGACAATCCTCTTTTAAATTTAATATGTTTTCTTTAAAGTGCTCTGATTTAAGTAAGTTTCACGTAGATGAGGCTGTTACCTTTGCTTTAGGTATAAAGCATCTTCATACATCTCCCCAAGAGGGGGCGGGGAGAGAGAAAGAAACAGGCAAAGGAGTTTTAATAGACCCTCCACTGGATCATATTCTTATAGTTATAGTGTAGCACTATCATAGGGTTTTTTTCTGGGGATTTTACAAAACCAGAATTTCCACAAGAAGAAGGATATTTTTATACACCAAAACATAATATACAAACATAAATTTAAACTAAATAAAGATATAAAATATTAAGTAATGTATGGTATGAGTCTGTTATGTGTGTGCATGTCAATATATGGATTCATTCATGTATATAATTTTATTTCTTTTAGGTGTGTATACATGTACATATGATATATATATACAATTAAATTCAATAAACTAAGAATGTTCATGTGTTATTTATTTGTTCATAGTGTACAAATGAGGAAACCGAGCTTAATTGTCATTAAATATATTATTTAATATCATTTAGCTAACAAGGAAAAGAATCAGAATATTTATTCAGAATTCCAATTGCTATAGTCTCCTTACAGGATCTCAGACTTCTCTTTTCTGAAGCTATAGAGAGAAATGACCCAAAATATATTTTTTTCAAAAAATATGTTAATTTCTTCATTGTCAGACAACTGAGATATACACATTTCTACTATACATTAGTCAACATAGACCTGTGTTCAGAAATAAATTTGGATGAACAGAATCATTTTTGTATAAAGGAATACTCACAAGTAAGAAAACAGTTTAAATTTTCATAAGGTACTCATTATGTGGCACCTCTATTATATTTGTGTGTATTTGGATCATTATAATAGAAGATTCAAAATAAAAGAAGCGATGGATTCTTGTCCTACTACAGAAAAGCTTACACTCCTGTGTTAATGATGTCTCACGTATGTAACTGATATATGTAGCTTAATGGCTTCCTAGAAAGAGATTACTTGTGTTTCTCTTAAGAGTTGTTTGGCAACTTGGAGTTATATTTCTTAATGAAAAAAATAATAATTGGATATAGAAATAGAAACCAATAATGGAAGGTTTGGAGTTACTACCCCAAACAAGTATTTTGTAGTAATAATAAAGCATTCTTCTTGGAAAAATATTATTTTAGAAGCAAGAAAAAATAAATATGATATTAACCTTTTGGAAATTGTTGTTTATTCTGCACAAATAATAGAAGAGTATAAATAAATGTATGTAATAGCAATGGACTGAAATAGTGGTATAAATTTGGGCTTTGTTTTAGAAATTTATATCTTTGAAGAATATATGTGATCTGTATTTCTGCAAACAAGTAAGGTTAACTTGGGAGAAAAAATATTAATGTCAACATACTTAGGAAAATCTACTTATTGCAACATTCCCATAACTTTTTTATATCCTGTACCATAATTTCATCTTCTGAATGTTTGGTGTATATTTAAATGTAAAATATTGGATATTTATATGCAAAACACAGCATAGAGCAACTAAATTTCTTTGGATACCTATCTTGCATCATAATTCCCCTACTCTACTCATCCCTGTTGCATATTCTGTATTTAGAAATTATAACTGACCCTCACTGAAGGAAATCACACTAGAAGTCCTTCTATAAGTCAGAGCAGAGATTTGGTGGTGTGATGGGCAATTTCATTACCACAGGCGAGTAAGCTGTCTTCTCAAAATCCAGAGTCAGAGTCTCAAATATTGTGAAAAGTTTAACTGTAGAAAAAGGATTTTCTAAAATTTTCATTTCGAATGAGCTTCAAAAGCCTCATGCTAATCATGTTGACCAAAATATAGCACAATTTTGACAAAATTCTACTCGATTTCCTCTAGCCATTTTATTTTATTTTTCCAGATTGGCTGCAACCATAGGAATCCTATCCTAACATGAACACTACAATGCAGTTTTGTTTAATCAAATCCAGTATATATAGATATAGATATTGCTATATGCATCTCTATTTTGGATATGCAAAACCTTATGATTAAATCTTTATGTGTTGGAGTATTTGTGGTGGACTCAGATCCTTGTAGATTCTTTAGTCATAATGAATAACAAAGAATATAACTTTGATGTCTGTTTTGCTTTTTCCTGACATAGCCTGCTACATCTCAAAAAAGAAAAAAAAAGACAAGGCAAGTAAAGAAAGGAAAATAGGATAGCAATAACATTTTATATGAAGAAAATTAATAAATCAATCATAGGAATGAGTTCCTGTAGAACCTATTAGGTCATCTTGTCAACCTTAGAGGACTGGCATGGGATTGTTACTAAAACCTTCTTTCTTGTTCATTATCAAAAACAGTACAAAAAAGTGACAATCAGGAGAGCATTTCTTCTGATGTAGTAATGCTCCATGCTCAGAGTAAGTGCTATTAATATTCATCACGGCAGCACTTCCATTGTTATTATGGTCAGAGATCATTTGAAAATGATCTTATTGTGACTGCTAATTAAGAAATCATTAGTTTCACACTTATTTGCTAGTTGGATGTAAAAGTCTCCATTTTGCAAACATAGGGGTCTGTTAGAGTACATTTTTTGTTTATTTAGTTTGTTTTAAAGACGCATTTCAGACACCACAGGCCTCATTCTACCAGCGGTTTGGGAAAAAATTAATGATAAATGTGCGGTTTAAAAATATACAGAAATGAAAAGTCCAAAATTGAAAATCTATAGACAAAACAGTAAAACTCTAAATGCCAAACTAGGTCACAGAAAAGAATAGGGAGACCAAAGGAATAATGCTTACAAGTGAAGATTTTTTTTGAATTTGCCTCAAATGAAAGTAGCATGTAGTGATGCTAGACAGAAGCCATTTATTGATTCAGACAGGAAACTTACGTTGCGTGGCTCTACGTTCCCAGGATGTGTGACTATCTCATTTCCCCATTCTCACACCATTGAGTATTATATGATTCCTGACTACTACCATGATTTACTTTTGAACCTCTCAGCTTTTCCTCTTTTAAAAATTCCCATTCTACTCTATGTCATACTTTGCTTGCAGTTAAAGATGAGATAATTTTATTTTAATTTCAAGTGTCTGTTTCATCTTAATATAACTACTGCAATTTTACTGATTTTTAAAAACCATGTAATTTCCATATTCATCTAAATTTTTGTAACTGATGATATACTTTAATTAATCTAAATGTTCTTTCAAAGTGGCATCTGAATAAAATATGATTGTGCCTATAGTTTATCATATGATAGCGTTTATATTGCCACAAAGTAAGATGGTCATGGATGTTGTCCATTATATTATAAAAAATAATAAAAATTGGTTTAAAACAGTCAGTATTTGGTTTCAGATGTTTTATAAAACCTCTGCCATCATGTAGTTGTAATATTATGGGTGAAATAGAACTGGGAGCTAGGTATGCAGCTTCCTTTGATGCAAATGGTAGAGTAGTGTATAGACCACTGTGTACTGATGTGAGTCCTGGCCAAACTGGTGATTTGCCAGGCAGGTGACCTAAGGCTCTGGCTTTTCCAGCCTTGCAGGCTGGTAGATCTTCCCTCCACCTGGACTCTCATAATGATGAAGCAGAGGACCTCGGGAAGTATGACCATGCTGCCACCACTCACTGACATGTGTGGACTTACTATTAGAAGGTGGCACTCTTTGGCTTTCAAAGATTTCCTATTTTTCCTATTTAAAGATGTAATCAAGAAACCTTCATAATGAAACTAAGAGGAGAATAGAAGGAGTTTAGTTACTGCAATAACAACTTTAATGATCTATAGGCTATATATTACACAGTTACCTATCATTCGATTATTTTATAGATAGTCACACGTGGCTTCATGAAGGGGATGTGTTCAAAGAAATACATCATCTGACAATCTTGTCATTGTGCACACACCAAAGAGTGTACTTACACCAACAAAGACATCACTAGGAGGTGCAGTCTTATGGAATCCCTGTTCTATATGTGCACTGCAGCCTGTCCTTGACTGAAACATTGTTATGCAGCACACGACTGTGTTTCAACTCCATTAAGTTCTCCTTTAGTGTCACCAAAAGCATCCTAATTTGAAAGACTACTTGTTTTCTAGCCATTCCGGTCATGTAAGCTCAGTCTCTGGTTTCTGCTAAGTCAAAAAAAAAAAAAGAAACAAAAAACATTTTCTCAAGACCTGCCAATGGTTATTATTAATTAACTATGCTAGTTACTCTTAGTTAAAGGAAACTTTTTATGGTACTAACAACTATCAACACAACTCTCATAAAATTGTAAATGGCATATTTTAGGAATTTTATAATGCCTTCTTTTACAGTAGTTTAGGGATAAATGTAATAAAAAGGTTGAGTCATTAAACAAAATCTGTCATCACCCTTATCGCCTGACGCTATAATACATCTCAATTCTAACATCTAAATGATCCCATTTCAAATGTCATGCTTTCCTTTTACAGAAATGCCTATAAGAATAGGAAAGACATTAATCTTTACTGCTAGTTTAGTACACTTTCACGAAAGGAGCCTTTCAGACGTCAGATTTTATACCATACTTTATTTGATGCCCTTGACCTTTTTACACCCCAGGTGTGAGGTTGGGGATGGTTGACAAGTATGTCTGTCTATGTTTTTTTTTTTTAAAGCAAATCATAAAAAAGTAGGGGTAAAGGGAAGCTGGTTTGAATTAACATTGTCAGCATGTTCTAACACAGAATGAGTTAAAGAAGAGTGCACCTCACAATTTGAGATCTGGGATAGAAACTATACCCATTCTCCTCTTGGAAATTCCTTCTCACCCATTGCAAATGCTTATACATTATTTCCCTGGCACTGCTTGTTTGAGTGGCATGCTGAAGCAAAAGACACCGAGTCATCTCTTTCCCAAATCCTTAAACCAAGGGCACTCATTTGGCTTTGGCTTCATTAAACCCAGATGTCACTTGATGAGGACGACACATTCTGAGAACTGTGTTGTTAGGAGACTTCGCCATCGTACAGACATCATAGAGTGAACTTACACAGATGTAGATGGCAAAGCGTACCACACACCCAGGCTGTATGGTATATTCTATGGGTCCTAGGCTAAAAAAAAAACACTTTCAGAACACTAACTACTGTACTGAACACGGTAGGCAATTGCCACACAGTGGTATTAATGAATATAAACACATCTAAACAGAAAAAAAGGCATAGTAAAAACATGGTATAAAAGATAAAAATGGCACACACAGGTAGGGCACTTTACTGGAATAGAGCTGGTGGGACTAGAAGTTGCTCTGGATGAGTCAGTGAATGAGGTTGAAGGCCAGGACACTATAGTACACTAATATACACTTCTTACACACACACTCAGGCTATCCTACATTTACAAAAATAATGAATTTCTTTAATAATAAATTTGTTAGAGAGTTAGAGAAGCAGGTGGGAAGGATTGGGACTTGAAGGAAAATGTTAAGCAGGCCCTTTTGAATAGGAGCAGCTGAAGTTAGCTTTTTTCTATTTTTAACTTTTTAAAACATTCATTAGTATTATTATTATTTTTAATCCAAAACATACACGTGAGCCGAGGCCTATAGAGGGTGAGAGTCATCTCTACCATTGTCTCCACCTCCTTGTCCTACGGGAAGGTCTTCAGGGAGAGGGATGCACGAAGATGTCACCTCCCATGATAGAAATGCCTTCTGGAATCCCTGAAGGACCCACCAGAGGCGCTTCTTGAGGATCTTTCAAGAATTATGTCCATGAAGGTATGCTCCATTTGAGTTTCTCTCTCTCTCTCTCTCTCATCCTAGATCTACTTGCAAGCAGCTCAGGCATGAGGAACACATTTCTTTACCAATTAAAACATTTTAGTGTGGGAACTCATGTTTTCAAACTTTCTAAGGAGCTGTTGAGGTCTGCAGAAGTTTTTACTAATCTCTTCATTGTGAATTTTGTTGGGGGTTCTTTGTCTTCTATTTTCTTTTCTCTTGTCTCTTCTTTAGCTAGGCATTCAATAGGTGACAGGAATTTTTCAGCTCCATGATAATCTTATGGGACCACTATGGTATATTTAGTCCACAGTTGATGGAAACATTGTCATGCGGCATATCACCATACACGTGCATAACTTTTATTAATGTAGTAGTAAAAGTAAAAAAAAAGTACAAGAAGTTAGGAAAAATTCCCAATTATAAGGGAATAAGCTTAGTATTCATCTTCAATAACTGTAAAATATATGGCCATTTGCACAAACAAACTATGCACTATACCAGTGCCTCTCAAACTTCAATGGGCCTACGAATCACCTGGGTGTCTTGTTAAAATTCAAATTGCAATTTCATTGCTCTAACTAGGAACTGAGCTTCTACGATCCTAACAAGCATCCAGGTGATGAGGATGAGCTACTTGTCTACAGGCTATTCTATTAGTTCAAGACACAAAATATTATTTCAACTTAGAATAATGTATAAATATATAAAACATAACCACAAATAAATGCATTCTACATGTATATATAGTATATATAAATACATATGTGGATCTGATGCCGGGATTCTGTAATCATGTATACGAAAAGCCTGTTGACTATAAAATAAAATGTTCTATTATATAATTTTATGACACTGTGATATCTACTACTTGCAGAGGGAATGTCAGACTTTAATATGAGAGTTAAAAATGACAAAAAGATAGGTTTATTCTACTTTTCCACACAGGCAGTTCTCTAATGATACATTATCTTCTATACATTAAATCTCGTGTGTGTGTGTGTGTGTGTGTGTGTGTGTGTGTGTGTGTGTGTGTGTTACTGGGGATTGAACCCAGAGGGATTTACCTCTGAGGTACACCCCGGCCATTTTTATTTTTTATTTTAAAACAACGGTCTTGCTAAGTTACCATTGCTGGCCTCGATCCTGTGATTCTCCTGTCTCAGCCTTCCAAGTACTGGGACTGAAGGTGTGTTCCTCTGTGCCCAGACAAATGGATTTCTTTATGTAATCAGTATTCTCAATGATTCTTCCAAACTAGATTATATCATTGAGCTAATTTTTATAGATGTAAAAATGATTCTAATCTCTTTCAGCTCACAAACTCTATTTTTATAACAAATATGTTTTAGTGTTCCCTTTCCTATCCTAATTTTTTTAAAAATATCATAGAAAATAAAGTCAACACTCAGGTATAATTAACAGAATCAATATAATGTCATAATGTAAATTATTTCTAAAGTACAGTCATGCACTGAATAACCATCTTTTGTTCAATGATGGTTGAACATAAGCTCAGGAGTGGTACAGCCAGGCTATGCCATCTCGTTTTGTATAAGAATACTAAATGATGTTTGCATAACAAGATTTCCTAATGATGTATTTCTTAGCATGTATGCCCATTATTAAGCAAAACATACCTGTACAATGAAAATGGTAGTTTCCAAAATATGTTGTTTTAGTCTGTGAATTCAAGGGCATGTCCACATTGAGAAGTGTAATGAACTATACAGTATTTTGCATACATACATATGATCATCTCCAACAGTAGGGCAGTTACACATACACTAATGGAGTTCTGTGTATCATCAGATTCAATAACACGGTCAAGCTGGTTGTGGTGGTACACTACTGTAATCCCAATTCATGGGGTCTGAGAGAGGAGAATCTCAGGTTCGAGGCCAGCCTCAGCAATTTAGCAAGGCTTAATGAGACTCTGTTTCAAAAAAAAAAATTAAAAAGCCTGAGATGTAGCTCAGAGGTAGAATTTCCCTGGCTTCAAACCCAGTACCTAAATAAATAAATAAATAAGTAATCAAGTAACATTGCTATTAGTGATATGATTTTCTAAGAAATGTACAAGTTTTAATTTCCAAAATAAAACAAGGTACAATCTATACATTGAGTCACATGAAGGTTATATTTCTTTTCTTCTTTTCTCTTTTGTTCTTTCTTTTTCTCTTTTTTTCTTTCATTCTCTCTGTGTGTGTATGTGTGTGTGTGTGTGTGTGTGTGGGTGTGTGTTACTAGGGATTGAACTCAGAAGTGTTCTACGTCTCAGGTGCACCCCTAATCCTATTGTATTTTTTTTATTTTGAAACAGGGTCTTGCTAAATTGACACCCACTGGTACCCTTGAATTTGCAATCCTCTTGTCTCAGCCTCACAAGTACTGGGGTTACAGGGATGTGGCACTGTGCCTGGCTATTTCTTGAAAAAAATTAATATACCGTATAGTGCAAAAAAGTCAGTTTATGAATAGTGACTTTAATTCAATATTGGGATCTTACCTCATATAGTTATAAATATGTTTCTTTACCTTCTTGACTATAAAGGAATATTTGAAAGTATTTTAAAATTAAGGCTACTGTGTTTTGGGGAGAACCTCTAGCTCAGAATATTTTTGAATGAGTTTAATGAGAATATAAATACATGGCTATATATATATATTTTATCCAGTTTTACATTACTTCTTTGACTCATCTGTACCAATGTCATCAACGGATTCCTATTTCCTGCTCTCTTTCTTTTTTTTTTTTTTTTGCGGTACCGGGGATTGAACGCAGGGGCGTTCTACCTCTGTGCTACACCCCCGGCCCTATTTTTTATACTTTATTTTGAAACCGGGTCTCACGAAGTTGAGGAGGGCCTCACTAAGTAGAGAGAGAGAGAGAGAGAGAGAGAGAGAGAGAGAGAGAGACAGACAGACAGACAGGGAGAAAGAAAGCTGAGGCTGGCCGCGAACCCGGATCCTCTGGTCTCTGCCTCCCAAAGTACTGGGATTACAAGCGTGCGCCACCATGCCCGACTTCCTGTTCTCTTTCTTGAAAAAAGTTTTGCTTACCAAATTTAACATCACCTTTATGGAATCATTTCTTCTCTTGTGCAATGTCTTCTTTTTCTGACTCATAATTTTCAGTCATTTCCTTTCATTGACTCTTTATTTTCTAGCTATCTGGTTCATGAAGATTGGTATTTCAGCCATTCTCTGGCTCCCTTTCATTAATCACCTTCATTTCCATGTCTCTGACACCCAGATTTGAAAATTAAGTGTAGACAACTGACATATATTTTTAAGTACTAAGGGGACATCTTCACCTGCATGGTTCACATTTTAGCATAACTAAGGGAGAACTCATTTTCTCTTTGGAAAGTAAATTATGTTACTGCTTGAGACTCTTTAAAAATTGAAACTCAGAAGCCAGATTTCCTGGGTCCAATCTTAGGTTTAACTTTTATCAGATGTGTTACCTTGAAAAAATTTTTCAGCTTCTCGTTATCTCAGTTTCTTATACTAAAAATGGGAATTGAAATTTTGGTTTAATAGAGTAGCACCTCTGAATGTCATCTTCCCTTTCAATCTTTATTCAAGTTTTGTAGAAAATACATGATTATGAAACTTCCATTTTATCCTTACTAATACTACTCTAAATAATTCTCCATTTTTCTGTTGCCATACTATTTTGAAGGCCTTTGTATAGAATTCCTATATGATTCATTTTTTCTCCAACCTACTGTTTGACCACAATTGGGATGATAATATTTTATTCATCCATTTATCCATTCATTCATTCAAGAATTTTGCTGGAAGCACAAAAGACATCATACATTTCCCTGTTTACTATTTTCATAGGTTAACCTCAACTAAAAATGCAAAGTATATTTTTGCAAGGCTGCAAGGCATTCATAATTGTCAATTTTAAATCAATAAATATATCAGTCTTCAGTTGGAATTTTTCAAAATCTAATTTCCAACTCTCCTGAGGACTGAAGATCTGTGAAATCACTTTCAAAACCTTATGGTAATAATCCACCAGAGTCATTTGACTTCTGGGTCTCTTGGTCGGCATATGCACTTTCCAGTTTGACAAAACTTACATTGAATCTACTTTCTGTTTTGGGATCACCTACCTGTCCTCAGAGGTTTTGAACATTTTACCTACCACTTTCTGCACACCAAAATAAATACAAAATAAAACATAAAGGCATTATGAAGATGACAAGCTAAGTACTTCACAATTTGTCCATAATTGCCTTTCTAATATTGGTTTCCATTTCTTACCTACATGCAGCACCTGCATCAACCAGTGCTATTGGATTTTATTCCCTGGATAATGTTATGATAAAGCCATATGAGCATTGGCTCAATCAGTGGTATCTTCTTAATATATATATGTAATAATATATATTTTAACCTGAATTATTTTTCTTGACTTCCTGTTTTTTCCTAGGTTCTGCTTAAATGGAAATATACTCCAGGTAGACAACATTCCCTCCTTTAGGGGTCTATTACACTGCATGTTTCTATTTTATGACATATATTACATTTTATAGTTATTTGCATGTATATTCATCTTTCTATATAGACTATGAGTTTGCTCATAGGAATATTTGTTTTCTTCCTTATACAATTCTCTCATGGTCTTTGGGATATTGTAAACTTCAGTGCAGTGAATAATTTATGAGTTTTTATAATAGAAAAATATAATTTAAGAAGCTGGATAAAAAATTTACTCAGGGTTTTCTAGTGTTTGGGGAATGAGGAAGTGGTTAGAAAAAGATATTTGAAGTAGACAAAAGACCTTTATGAATTCTACCTGTCCACATTGTCAACAAATTAGAAGTCTTTTATAGTTGAATTGCCAAATATTTTTAATTCAAATAAATGTGGAAGAGAGGTTTACAACTGACTTAATTATTACAATAAGATCCTTAGGTAGTTTTCTTTGTTCACTTAGGCAAATAAAATTAGGTGAGAATTGAAAAGAAGCAAAGAAAACAAAAAGAAAGGAAATAAAGGCATTTTTCTACTTGAGAACTTTATGGGTGAATTTAGACAAAACTACTAAGGCCTAAAGTAAAGTTTATTGAGGGACAACTGAAATGCTGGGTTTTTGCTCTTTTTATGTCACACACCTTGAATGCACTTGATAAATATTTATTATAGATTAATTTGATGTTAAAAGAATATTGAAAAGGCTTAAAATATAAACATTGAGTAATAATTTAAAAAAGACATAACTTTGGAAATTGAACCTTTAAAATTGTCATTGCATTCACTGTCTCCTAAGGCAAGGGATACAAAAAGTAATGTAAAACACATTTATAATGATTACCTTTTCTGTGAAAGAAGTATATACATAAAGTTTTCTTAGCCTCTCATGTTAGAATATCCTCTGCAGTCGAAAGGAATCTAATTCCAACCATTTGTTCTTAAGCTATTCTATACTATGATGTAAAATTTTTTAGAACTCATATAAAAATATGAACCCAAATGTAGGTGGTATTTTAAAAGCTAACTTCACTAGAGGTGTATTCTAATTTCTCACTAAACTTAGGGAAAAATATAAAATATAAAGAGCAGTTTTGTTGTTCAAACTGAAAAACAACCTTAAAGAGGAACAGGACTTCCATTCTAGGACACATGTTATACACCACTGAAGCACTGATGAGCTCTCTACTATCCTGTTTATTGTATAAGGTAGTCATAATTTTTTCCAGATTAGCTGTTAAATTATCTCTCCACATTGCCTTATCAATTTTAATTTAAATAAAATGAGAGGTATCATTCAGACAATATAAATATATAAATTAAAGGCAGAATCTTCTATTGAATTAAGTGAAAAACTGGGACAGTAATTCTAATAAAACAATATTGCCAATAATTTGTTTCATAATTAGAGTGACCTTATTTTAGCAAAAAATGCATTGTATGATATGACTATAAGTGTATTTGCAACTTTAAATTTGAACTCTCCATAATAATTTACGGTTGCCACATCCACATCAGTAAATTTCAGCAGATGGTTTATTAAAATGGAAGACAATTCATAATGCAACAGAAAATTCAAAATCTATATTCCTGTTTTATTAAGTTATTTACATAGATTATGAAAATATGCCTTCATGCATAATGGTTAATTTTGAATTGTTTATGCCATATTAATTTACATGATTAGTAAATGAAAACCTCTGTTCCTCCCTACTCCCTTTTTAATCCAGTGAGGATGTCCTTAAGGTTCACTCTTATTTGTTGTCTGTGTCCTTGAAATTTACTTCTCAAGCTGCCTTGTATAGTTGCTACAGCTTGGATTTTTCCAGACAGAACTTACATTAGCCTGCCAGGGCCTAATTCATAAAATATTTCTAACACCACAAATTAGTTCTAAGCCATTTTACAGCTTTGGAAAGTCTATACCATAAAGAATGCTCCCTTTCATTCCAAATCCATTTGCATTTTATTTGTGCCTCAAAGGAAGAACAATCCAAACTGATTAGAATCCGCAGACACTGTGCATAATGAAAAATTAATTGCATCAATCTTTTCACTGTAGTGGTCTTAACAACTCATTTTCAACTGGTCATTTTTCCACCTGCTCACCAGGGCTCAGGCAGCTGAGGCAAGCATGTCTTTGACATTTACAGAATACCAATGAAGCTAAGGTCACCAGTATATCATGCAAGTGGGAGCTGAGAATTCTGAAAGAGATATAAGCTCTTCAGATGAGCTAAAACTATTATGTGACAGTGGAGGGCAAATACTTGCTATGACAATCCATCCAGGCAAGGTTTAAATTAACAAAACAGAGAGGAAAAGAGGAAGTCTAAATCACCAACAGCAAGGGTTAGGGTAACTCTGCCTCATTGGAGATTGACATAATGTGCTGCTGACAGTGGCAGTAAATCAACAACTGCATGCTAACATGGTTGTAGGCAATTTGGTATGGCAGGTGGCAATAGCAGCCCAGTGCATATGCATCAAAATGGGGTTTGCTTTTGAAATGGAGTTGTAATTCACTGTGCTTTCTAAAATGCACGTTCTAGTTTTATTTTCTGACAGTACTCTTCATATTCTTATTAAGAAAAGTATGTGTCAAATTCCTTCTCAGTAAGTGTATACGGTTTTATATTTTAAGAAAACACATTTGCAAGTTTTCAATAATTTCTGAACAAAGTTTCTTACAATTTTCTGGGCCATTACACCAAAATAAATGCGGAGGGGTTTTTTTTTGGGGGGGGGAGTTCTTATCTTTGTATTCCATATCAGCGCATGGTAAACAAGCACATTCAAGGCAGTGTCCAGAATCAGATTAACTAAAGATTATTCTAATGTTCAGTATGGTTCCATAAGGTCTTGCTATTCAAAATCAGGGTTGCAAACCAACCATCCAGGAGCTAGTTAGAAATGAAATGAAGAATCATGGACCCAGTTCTATAAAGCATAACTGGAGAGTCAGTGCTAACACTCAGACTTCTAGCCCTACCCCCACACATTCTCATTCAGTGTTCCAAACATTTCCATGACTTTGAATATCTAATGAGCTCCCAGGTTATGCTGATGTATTGGCCTATGGAACATGTGGTGAGTTTCACTTCTTACGAAAAGTTATGAATAAAAATAAACATCTTACATTATTTCACTGTTCATAATATGTCACAGTGGTTAAGTTGTGTCATAAAAATAAACACATTTAGTAATCTTTAAGTTTGAAGTGGCATCTGCCTAATTTAGAACATCAAAGAAGATATTATAAAGAAGTTTCTAGATATTAACTTTTAGGCCTTCATACAAACAAGAGGATGAAAACATCTCCCTTACATCTTACATGGCCTTGATGTGATAGGCCAATGGAAAGGAATCTCAGTGAGAGGGACCCACCATTGTAGCCCTGGATAATTCCTGAAGGAAATGCTGTGGGAAAATGGGATATAGATCTGCAAATGTTAGGGATTTAACTTTAGTGAAGGCTTTAGTTTTAAGGTAAGAACAATGAGATGAAATATATATATAATATGTATCATATATGTAATTTCTCAAAACAATATATATAGTTTATGTATATATAATATATTATAATATGTAATATAATAATTTATACTATAATATATTGTTTATATATGTATATATTGTTTTGAGAAATCATGTTCTTCCACATGGTAGAGTTTTACCCTCAGCAGATACAGATATTAATGTTTCTAATTGAAAACAACCTAGACAGAATTAACTCTACCTGCACACCTATCTAGCTGGTATAGATAGAGTTTGTAATATCTAAAGAATTGTTATTCAGAAAAATAACTTTTGCAATTGCTCTATTTGCAATTTCACTTTGAGTCTCCATGACATATCTGTTGGGTCCCATACTTTATTTCAAAACTTTTTCAGATAGTTTTCATCAATTTTATGCTAAAGATAATTCTACCAGATATGTAAAATAATTTGTCATATACATGAGAAGTATTAAATCACAAAGGTTAATGCAATAATCTAAGGTACTCTTTGTTTATATGGCCACCTTTATTATTTTACTGTTGAAATTTAATTGGTAGTGATTATGATGAGTACAATATTCCCTGTACCATTCACAAGACAGGGATGAGTAAGACAATACTCTTCATGGTATAGGAAATGTTCATTTACTGTTATAGCCAAAAACTCTGAATTTAATTCATACATTATTTATCAACAGTTTTATCAGAAAAATGCATATACTTATTAGAATAAAGTAAAGATTTTATATTTTTTATTTCTATTTATTTACTTATTTTTTATTTATGCTCTGTTTTGTTTTTGTAGTACTAGGCATTGAACCCGGGGGAGCTCTATTACTGAGCTATATCCCCAGACTTTTTTATTCCCAATATGATTTTTATTTTCACTAAGATTTTCATTATGTTGCCCAGGCTGACTTCAATCTTGCAATCTCCTTTCTCACATTCACAAGTCGCTAGGATTACAGATGTACACCACTGTGCCAGGCCTGAACATTTATATTTTTATGCTTATAAAAGCAACTTTTTAAAAAATAACATTGCAATGTTCATACCAATAGTTCCCTTAGATCATTATTGAAAAAGGAAAGCAAAACAGGCTTAAAACAAGCTCAAAAAGGAATCTGTAGAACATGTGTCTGTTTAGAGGCAATATAGTAATGCTGATATGACTTTGCTAATAAGGGAAAATTGGCTCATTTCCTATAGATCAATAAGATTTAATATTTTAAATAATATTTTATAGGGCTTACTTCTAAAGTACATATATATATACACACATATGTATATTTTATTTTTTGACAAGAATCTTTTGCACTACTATCAAAAACTTTCAGAATTCTAAAATAGTCCTAAAGAATGAAATCAAAGATACATACTCCTTCAGGTGAAATAACCCTAGGCAGTCTGCAGGAGAAACCAAGTGACTTCACACAGCCATTTCAAAGTCTTCCACAATGTTTTCTAAAAAAATATAAAAGAAAAAGCATTAACTCTATTAACCATTTTTCCTATTGATCAAATTTAATAGCAACTCTAGAACCCAATACTATATGTAACCAAATTAAAAGAAAGGAGAAAAATAGACATCTTAAAAATCAACACTTTAAATGTGACTCTGTTATAAGAATAAACTTTAATATCAAAATGTGCTTTATTCCTTGAGAATCTGAATATACAAAGTAAGCTTTAATCCAAGAAAGAGAATAGTTTTCATTTATACTAAATGTGTATAAAGAAGATATTTTTACAAACCTGAATTTGAAATGATCAAATTATGATATGCTTGTAGGTGTTGTAAAATTTTTGATAAAAATATTTTATATATTCATTTGCAAAGGAAAATACCAATTTTTTATTTCTTTTATGAGGTTCCTAGTGTAGGTTTCTAATTAAGATTCTTTCTTTTGACACAGACACTTGAGCAAGAGCATCTTCTACATGGTTGTATTCATTCATTCATTCATTCAAACACTTGTGTAGTAGGACATGGGGTAGTCTATGGAGCACGGTCTCCAAGGAACCCAAAAGGGCTGGAATTCAGAATACAAGAAAATAAATTAACCTTAAATGGAAAATAATATAATTGTTTTGTAATAGGAAACAAGGTGGGGGATGTCGATGTATGTATTTTTATATGTTAGCTAACAGAAATCTTAGAGAATTCCAATTTGACAGCTTCAATTTTTTCTAATAAGAGAGAGACATTGTCTTTGTTTAAAACAAAAGGAATAAGGACAGTTTAGGAGTTAAAGACAGTTGGCTATAGTAATCCCTGCTTCCTCCAGTCTTCCTAATAGAATAGTGTTCTTCTAAATTCTATTTTGCATCACTCCACATTTACTCACATTATTTTTCAAATGTGCAACAATACATCTCTTTGGGCTTTCTGGAAGTAGACAAAAAATCTTGGTATGCATAAAAAATATTTGGACAGCCATTCTCGAGAAGTATGTGACAAAAGGTTATGATTTTATACTCAACCAGAAGCCATCTGCATTTTCCCCATATGTAACTATCACTCCAGCCTCTTCTATGCAGAAAACATATATAAATTAAAACAAAACAAAAATAATAAATAAACAAAAATTCCTTTACCAAATATTTTGTGAAAGAGGCACAAAATTGATTAATTCAATTAAAGTTTGTTTTCTTCATTCTAAATGATAACCAGTAATTTGACAGAAAAAGTCCTTAAATAGTATAGGTTACCACCCCCACCATCAAATTTTACAGTATCAACTATTGCTAAGATATCAGGACTTAGGTCTTAGAGGGGTTTTAAATAGTATCAGAGTGGTTCAGTGCTATTGCTCCTTTCTGCTCACAACTGACTCTGTTATGACTCTTCTCCTTTTTTGTAAATCTAAAATTTATTTTCCAGGTAAAATTAATTAATTCACTGCAGTACTATTACAGTATTTAGAGGAAAGACATGTTAGACACACATAATTAGGTTTCTTTTTTTTTTTTTTGGTTCTTGGGATTGAACCCAAGGGCATTCTACCTCTAAGTTACATCCCCAGCCTTATTTTGAAACAGGGTCTCACTGAGTTGCAGAGGTCCTCACTAAGTTTCTGAGGCTGGCTGTGAACCTGCGATTCTCCTGTCTCAGCCTCCCAAGTGCTGGGATTACAAGGGTGTGCCACCATGCCCTGCTCCATAATTAGGTTCTTAAGAGATACCATGGAGACTTTGATCACATGTATGCCCTGTCCACTGCAGTTGTACAGTTTGCCAAAACACACATTCACATAATAGGCATTAACTGTTGCAAAGGAACCATAAAATTTATTGAGTGATAAATTTACCTGCTAAGGGCATTTCACATTCTGCCTAACTATGGAAACCTTTGGTAAAACACAAATGTGTCTGAGAGTAAAAATTGTGGATTATGTGAAAACTACCACTTTTAAGTCACTAGAATGGTTATAAACAATCTCAAAACAAATGGCTCTGCCTTAATTCTCTGTGGTATTTTAAATATCCTTAGGATGATGTGTTTAATTCTATACATTGTACTTAAGTATATTATAGAAAATGAATCTGGTGGTTAACAGGATGGTGAACGATCTAAAACCACAACATTCTAATGTTTTTCTCTTCTCTAAAGCTAGAGTTATGAAGTGCTCTTGTTTTGGGAAGTTTTCTGGTCATCTGCTTTTGCTGATCTCCTCTGAACAGAATGTCATCCTACCTGGTCCTGTCTGTCCCCCCATCTGGTTCTTGGCTGCCGATATATGAGGCCACAGCTGCATTTTTCTTTCTTCTCTTCGGCAGTCCTCTCCAGGATTGGCACCATTTGAGTTATTGCCAACCATCGCTTAGGTTAAAGGAACACTTCTTTATTAGTTGCAGCTTTAATATATAATAAAACACCTTTCTCCTTTTATTATTTTTAAGAAAGAGAGTGACATTCTTGTCAAGAGTTCTAGGAGTGAATCAAAGGAACAAAATAAAGGACTAAATATGCCAGCTTCCGAAAGTGGAGCCACACAGCTGTGTGCCATATGTCCATCTGAAATAAGGCAATTGCATGGCATGAGAATTAAAAAGGAGACAAAATCTGGCTAAACTGAATGTAGAGTCTGAATGATAAAAACTTGCTCAAGAACCTGGACCAGCATTAATTTGAATCAGAATTAGTTTATTATTATTTTATGTTGGCCTCATTCACTTGATTTTTTTTCAGTCTACAGCTAAACTTTGGAAATATACAGATATGAGTTCTCAAAGCACAGTTCTATAAGTGGTTACAAACAAAAGTTTTGCAGTTTATAACATAATTTTAGAATTTGTTATTAATTTCCCCAAATATAAGGATACATGCATATTGTACCTAAGAAGATTTAGCCCAATAAATAAATAATTTTCATTATCTGTTTGACTGTAAATTACATATATATTTTAATTTGCAAAAATATGTTGTGTAATAAATTCTTATTGCTGTTGTTGTTTTGGTAATGACAATTGAACCCAGAAGTATTCTACCTCTGAGCTACACCCACAGTCTTCTTTAATTTATTTATTTATTTTTAAACAGGGTCTTCCTAAGTTATAGTGTGCTGGCCTTAAACCTGCTGTCCTCCTGTCTCAGCCTACCAAATACTGCATGTGTCTCCCATTACAAGCATGTGCCACTGTTCCCAGATAATAAATTCTTTATTAATACTAATTTATTAGCCAATAATAAATTAGTTATCCAAAGACAAAATGTTAAAGCATCCATTCTGAAACAAATAAGGTTAACTGTTTTCTTATTTTTGAGTTTTAAGAGTCCTTTATACATTTTGTATAACAATCCTTTATTACCACATGTCTTTTGTAAATGTTCTGTCCTAATATGTGGAATATAGGATTTTTGCTTGCTTGTTTAACTATTTTAATATAAAAATTATTTATTGGTGCATTGTAATGATACATCATAATAATGAGGTTCAGAGTGATAGGAACATACTCACAGCACTTGGTATGTTTCCGTGGGGATCCCGCCCCACTCCCTCTCCTCCCCCACATGATATTAACATTGGTATTGATAATTTTACATATTTACATAACATTATTTGAACTGTTTCCTCATTGTCTAATTTCTCCCCTCCCCTAAAACCAGTCCATCACTCTATTACAGTCTCTCCTCCTCTATGTGATTTCCCTTTTGTTACCCAGTTTCTCTCTGGCTTCCACATAGAAAGAAAACATACAACCATTCACTTTCTGAGACTAGCTACTCTCATTTAGCTATAATTTTCTCTAGTTCTATCACCTTTTCTGCAAATAACATAGTTTTGTTCTTTTTTATCTGAGAAAAATTTCATTGTGGGTATGTCACAGTTTTGTAATCTGTTGATGGACATCTAGACTGGTTCCATAATTGGGCTATTGTGATTTGTGCTGCTAGAAACATGGATATGAATGTATCGCTATAGTATTCTGACTTCAGCTCCTTTGGAAAGATACTCAGGAATGGTGTAACTGGGTCATATGGTAGTCCCATTTCAAGTCATCTGAGGAACCTCTACACTGATCTCCATAGTGGCTATACTAATTTGCATTTCTCCCAACAGTGGAATTCCATACTTCTACAAATGGATAACCAGTTTTCCCAACACAATAAGGGTTCCTATTTCCCCATATCCTTGCAAGCTTCTATTATTGTTTGTGTTCTTGATCATGGCCATTCTAGCTGGAGGGAGATGGAATCTCAGTGTAGTTTTGATTTGCATTTCCCTGATTGCTAATAATTTGAAACATTATTGGTCATTTGTTTTTCCTTTGAGAAGTGTCTCTTTAGTTCAACTGCCCATATTTTATTGAGTAATTTTTTTAGTGTTAAGATTTTTGAGTTCTTTATATATTATAGATACTCATCTTCAGAGAGGAGTAGCTGGCAAAGATCTCACATTCTGTAGGCTCTATCTTTAGACTCTTGATGGTTTCATTTGCTGCACAGAAGCTTTTTAATTTAATGCCATCCTATTTATTAATTCTTGTTTTAATTTATTGAGGTTGGTGGTATTATTGAGGGAGTTTCTACCAGTGTCTATATGTTGGAGAGTTGTTCCTGTGCCCTCTTCTAGCAATTGCAAAGACTCTGGTACTTTCTAAGTTGTTCATACATCTAGAGTTGACTCTTTTATAATGTGAGAGGTTGGGGTTTAATTCTATTATTCTACAAATGGATAACCAGTTTTCCCAACACAATTTGTTGAAAAGACTGTCTTTTCTCCAATGTATGTTTTGGCTATAAGTGTGAGAGTTTGTTCCTGTACCTTTTATTCTGTTACATTGGTCTACGTGTCTGGTTTTGTGCCAATATCATGCTGTTTTTATTATTATATCTCTGTAGTACCATTTGAAATCAAGCATTGTGATCCATCCCGTGTGATTCTTATTGCTGAAAATTAATTTGTCCATTCTGTGTCTTTTCTTTTTCTTATGAATTTTAGGGCAGCTTTTTCCTAGATCTGTGAAAAATAATTAGTATTTTAGTGCCTTTCAAAGAACAGAAATTATAAATTTTGAAGAGGTCTTTTTTTTTTTCTTTTATGGATTATGCCTTTGCTCTACTTAAAAATTCATAGCCAGCCGGGAGTGGTGGCGCACGCTTGTAATCCTAGTACTTGGGAGGCAGATACCGGAGGATACGGGTTCGCCGCCAGCCTCAGCTACTTAGTGAGGCCCTCCGCAACTTCCTGAGACCCGGTTTTAGAATAAAGGATAAAAAATAGGGCCGGGGGTGTAGCTCGGAGGTAAAATGCCCCTGGGTTCAATCCCCGGTACCGGAAAAAAAAGAAAAAAATTCATAGCCAAATCCAAAGCCACAGACTTTTTTCCTAGGTTATCTTCTAGGACTTTTATAGACTCATGTTTCAATTTATATCTGTTTTTCATTTTGAGTTAATTTTTCAGAAGTGTTTTTAGGTCTGTGTTTAGATTCTTCTTATTATTCTTTTCTTCTCCCCTTTTTTTTCTTCTTATATGAATGTTCAGTTGTTAAAGCACCATTTTTGAAAAGATTATCTCCTCTCCATTTTTTGCCTTTGTTATTTTTTCAAGATAGATGGACTCCATTTTCATGGGTTTAGTTCTGACCTTGCTATTCCCTTCCATTGATCTCTTTATCTATTCATCTATTCTTTCGCTAATACCACACTGTGTTGGTTACTGTAACTTTATATTAAGTCTTGTGGTCAGGTAGTATCAGTCCTTCATCATTGCTCTTTTCTGCCATATCAGGTTGGCTATTCTGGATCTTTTCCATCTCCATATAAATATTAGAATTATTTTGACAATACTCTTACAGAATGACTTGCTATAATTTCTATTAGTATTTTGTTGAATACATAAATTAAGTTGGGAAAGCCGGGCGTGGTGGTGCACGCTTGTAATCCCAGTACTTTGGGAGGCGAAGACCGGAGGATCCGGGTTCGCAGCCAGCCTCAGCTCTCTTGCTCTCTCTCTCCCTGTCTCTCTCTCTCCTTAGTGAGGCCCTCAGCAACTTTGTGAGACCCGGTTTCAAAATAAAGTATAAAAAATAGGGCCGGGGGCGTAGCGCAGAGGTAGAACACCCCTGCGTTCAATCCCTGGTACCGCAAAAAATAAAAAAATAAAATAAAATAAAATAAATTAAGTTGGGAGAAACTGGCATCTTGACAGTATGGAGTCTCCCTATTCATGAACATGGACTATCCTTCTATTTATTTTGTTCATCTGGATTTTCATATAGTTTGGATTTAGTGTCCCCTGAGACCTCACTGAGAGTAGGCAACCATGTTGGAAGCGGGACTTGGTTGCTGAGAAAGGGTCCCTGTGGGTGTGGACTTGTCATTATATATGATCCCTCCTCCCCTGTTCTCTCTCTTGCTTCTGGCCTATATGATATGAGAAGATAGCCCTTGTACTCTCCCTTCTCTCTGCAATCCAAAATCTCTGGATCTGTGAGCAAATAAATCTTCCTCTAAGTTGTGGATGTCAACTGTTTTGAATTACATCAGTGGAAATGCTGACCGAAAAAAGTGGGCAGCAGAGGAGTGGGGTCACAGTTGTATCCAAGCCTGACCATGCGTTTTGTGAGTTTTGGGAACTGTTTTTTGAGAGGAAATTGGATGGGCCAGAATGCTGATAGGAAGGCAGATGAGAGATACTGTGCTCACAAGATTTCTGGAGACAAAGAGTACTCCATTGAGAAATGGAGTAGAGACCACATGTGCTACATTCTGGCAAAGAACTTATCAGTAATTTGCCCATATAGTGAAACTTTGTGTGAGGCCTAGTTTAAAGATAATGGGCAGATTAAGATGGTCAGTTATATTGTGAATATTGGTAGCAGAAAACAAAGCAAAGATATTTTAAAGATTTGCAGATGGGCCAGAAAGACACATGTAAAATTGGGGCCCAGGAAGATGGTGTTAAGGGAGAAAGTAAGATGGCTGAAGGAAGATCAAATGCTTTATATAGAAAAAAAGAAAGTAATGTGATCAGGGGAGCTACATATTTGCTTAAAAACAAAGAAATTAATGTGCTCAGGGCAGTCTGTAACCATGGAAACAAAGGTCCTTTGGCCATGATAGAA
This sequence comes from Glis glis, assembly GCA_004027185.1. NCBI lineage: Eukaryota > Metazoa > Chordata > Mammalia > Rodentia > Gliridae > Glis > Glis glis. The sequence continues at coordinate 52,942 of PVJS01001277.1, forward strand.
AAAGGCCCAGCAGTGGCTATGATAGAGGTGAGTCAGGGGGTCACTCCTGCTAGTGGTCAACCTCTGCCCTCATGTAATGTTGGCTTTGCTGGAGTAAAGAAATCATGCAGGCCTTCCCTCAGATTTCAAAGGAAGGCCTTGGAAGCCTGGACACATGTGACAGGGTTGGAATCCCTGGAAGCAGGCTCAAAGGGTCAATTTATAAAGCTGTGAGAGTTATGCCAAGGTTGCAAGGAAAAACCTTGACATTCAGAAATGCCAGAAATGTGAAACAACCATGTAGAAGGGCTGCCAGCTATGAGCCATGGAGCCTGACTAGAAGAGTGAGCAGCCACCAGTTGCAGCCAACCAGGACATAGGGGCAGAGCGGCCAAGGCATGTTGTAGATTGCATCTCACCACCATGTGCCCCGGATACTAGAATTGGAGCTGCAGGATTAAATTCTTGCCCTGCTGGATTTTGATTCTGTTTTGGTCCCATTGTTTTTTTCTATGGCCCTATTCTTCCCTTTTGGAATGAAAATGTATACTCTATTCCATTGTACACTGTGTACATGTAACTTATTTTTCATTTATTATTATTATTTTATTTTATAGGCCCTCATAGCCAAGAGTTGACCTTGAGTCTCAGAGGAGACTGTAGACTCTGAGCTTCTCAGTGATGATGAACCGTTAAAACAATGGGTTCCTGGAGATGGACTAATGCATTTTGCATTATGAGATTCCTGTGAGGTCTTGGGGACCTGGTACAGAGTGTTATGATTTAGATTTAGAATATTCCCCAAGACCTCTGGAGACAAGGTAGCCATGTTGGAGGAAGAGCTTGGTTGCTGGAGGTTTGGCCTTGGGGATCATATATAGTCCTTCCTCCTTTTGTGTTTCTCTCTCTTTCTCTCTCTCTCTTTCTCTCTCACTCACTTCTTGTCTCTGTGATGTGAGAGCAGAACCCTTGTGCTCCTTTTCTCTGTGCCTCCATCTACCTAATCCTGAACTCTGCAGATTTTGCCCAGCCTAACAAGGACTGAAACCCTGAAATCTCCAGAACTGTGAGCAAGTAAATCTTCCTCCCTCTAAGTTGTGGTGGCCAGGTGTTTTGAATTATAGCAGTGAGTAAGCTGATTGAAACAGATTTTATTCAACAGTTTTATATCTTAGCTTGTATAGATCTTATACATATTTTGTTGCATTTATACCTAGGTATTTAATTTTTGGTGGTGCTAGTGTAAGTGGTATTGTGGAGATTTTTTTCTGAGAAACCTCCACACTGATCTCCATAGTGGCTGTATTAGTTTGCAATCCCACTAACAGTGTAGTAGTCAATTCATTCTTTGCTGATTTAGGAAATTAATTGACATTTATGTAATAATCTGGCATCCTACAACCTTGCAATAATTTATTAGTTCCATGAGTTTCTTTGTTATTATTGATTCTTTCAGATTTTCTGCATAAACAATAATGTCTTTTGCTAATGAAGGCAATTTTATTTCTTTTTTCACACTCTATATACTTTTCTCCACGTACTTGTCTTATTGCATTATCTAGAATTTGCAGTATGATGTGAAAAGTGGTGGTAAAGGTGGCCATCCTTGCTTTGTTCCTGATCTTAGTGAGAAAGTTGCAGGTTTCCCACAATTAACTATGGTATTAACTCTAGTTTTTTTTTTTTGTAAATATTCATTATCAAGCTGAAGAAGTAATTCACTCTTCCTAGTTTACTGATACTTTTTATCATAAATTTTGTCAGTTTTCTGTATTTATTAATATTATTATGTGGCATTTCTTCTTTAACCTATTCATGTTATGGCTAATCTTAATTGATTTTCAAATGTTTACATTTGAAACCTTGCATTACCTATGATAAATGCCACTTGGTCATGGTATATAATTCTTTTTATAAATTACTGAGTTTGACTTGCTAACAAATAAAATGTGTTGAGAGTGTTCTTTTTTTAATACAGTGCATTATAATTTTACATCATATTGGGGTATAAAGTGATGGAAAAATACATGCACATAACTCTTGGTGTCCTTCCCACCAGGTACTTCTACCTCCTTCTCCCTCGTTGTACATGTCTTTGAGATTAGAATTGGTAATTTTGTTTGCATTCATAGCGTTATTTCAACTGTTACACTCTTTATGGTTTCATCCTCTTTCTTTTCTTGCCTAAGTGCCCTCAATTGTTCCATTGGAGTCTCTGCTCTTCTACCTTATATTGCTCTTATTTCTGAATATCTCTCTAGCTTCCACATATAAAAGAAAATATACATCCATTTGTTTTTTGGGACTGGCTAATCTTGCTTAGTATAATATTCTAGAATTCTATCCATTTTCCTGCAAATAGTGTGATTTTGTTCTTTATGGCTGAGTAAAATTCCATTGTGTGTATATACCAAAGTTCTGCGATCGATTTGCCTGTTGACAGACACCTAGGATGGTTCCATAATTTGGCTACTGTAAATTGTGCTGCTATGAACATGGGTATGCAAGCATCACTCCAATATTCTGCTTACAATTCCTTTGGGAAGATGCCCAGGAGCGCTATCTCTAGGTCTCATGGTAGTTCCATTCACAATCTTCTGAAAAACCTCCACACTGATCTTCATAGTAGCTGTACTAGTTTGCAATCCCACCAAAAGTTGTAATACAGTTCCCATTTCCCCACATCCTCCCAGCATTTCTTATTGTTTGTGTCTCCATATGTAGAAAATGGAATTAAACTCTAACTTTTCTAACCCTGTACAAGAGTCAACTCAAGAAGGATCAAAGAGAATATTTAAATCTATATTTATGAGCTATGTTGGTCTGTAGTTTTGCTTTCTTGTGATGCTTCTGTCTAGTTTTGGTATTAGGGGAATTCTGACCCTATAGAGTGTGTAAGGAAGTATTCCCTCTGTTTCTATCTTCTGGAAGAGATTACAGAGAATTGGTATGAATTCTTCCTTAATAGTTTTGTAGAATTCAACAGTAAATTCATTTGGGTTTGATACTTCCTATTTGAAAATTTATTAGTTGTTAGTTTTATTTTTTACAGATGCAGGTCCATTTATATTGTCTAAGTCTAGTTGCATATTTTTACAAAAATATGTATGGGCAAATCTAGAATGGAGGTAAATGCTTACCTATTGCAGTCTGTCCATTTTGTAGATGAGAAATAGATGCTAAAGTAAAGTTTTGCTGGAAGTCATTAAATCAGAGAGTCCTTTTGACTTTTCTCAATAAAGAATCATTTTCCATCTAATCACAGTACTTCCTTTTTCCTTTTGATTGCTATTTCCAGAAATAGAAGATATTTTTCAGTTGTTACTCCTTTCTCATTTTTATGAAACTCGCTAGAGAACAAACATGATGACTATTTAACACTTCCACCACTGAAGAAGGTATGTTTGTCATGAAAATATAGATTTCTTCTTTTCAAACCATAGAGAGAACAAGAACTATTATTGTGTGGAGTCCAATAAATGAAAGGCTGCTGACAAAATGATTTAATACAGACTGTGTAAAGTGTCAATTATTAAATATTTCATACCTAGTGATAAGGGAACAAGGAGATATAAATTACTACTTCAGTGACACATTAGAAAATATGCTCAGCAGAGATGAGTCACCTGAATTGTCAAGTTAGAAATGACCCCATTAAAGGAAAAAGAAACATGGGAATAGAAACAAAAACTCCATGCTTTACAATAAATGATAATGTTAGGGGTTATCCTAGAATTTTCTGACAGACTTTGTAAACACAGGGCCCATTTTTTAGCAAAATGCAGGCAACATATGAGGTTATTTTTCTAAGATATCCTTTTTAATTTAAATTAATTGTTTAACTGATATATAAAAAGACATACATAGGCATGGGGTCCCACGTGATGATTTTTGTACATGTATACGTTGCATAATGTTTAAATTGGGTTAAACAAATCTATATCATCAATAATTTATTATTTCTTTATGGTAAAAATATTAAAAATCTTTTCTTATAGTTTTTTGATATATACATCACATTATCATTTTTATAGGCATCCTACTTTGCAATAGCATATCAGAATTTCTCTTTATTGTCAGTATATGTAATATTGGTTCTTAATTATGTTTGACCTAAGACTGTAATTTTTCAAATTAGAAATAAAAGTAGTCAGTATACAAGCAAAATGTAAACTCAATAGTTAATCTTATTCAATAGTTAAATATTATTCAGCTTTAGAGTAAATAATCTTATTTATCTTTAGGGTTTTACTAATTCCCATAATTTTTAAATAAAAGTTTGAATTTTATGTAGTGTGCTATAAAATAAACCATTCTAACTTATTTTTCTTCCTGTTTTATGTTAACACACACAAAATATTAGAGTTCATAGAGGTATCATAGGATATCTATGATTTGTTAATTTTTGCATTCGTATCCTTCATTAAGTAAAAGTCCATGTTCTAATATTCTGGACATGTTCTCTTTAAACTATAATGTGCATGCAAAACGCTTGGGAATCTTGTTAAAGTTGGGTTTAATAGGTCCTGGTTGGGATGAGATTCTGCATAACTAATAATTTCCCAGCAACTCCTCATTGTAGCCTGAAAGCAAAAAGAAAGGAAGAGGCCAGTGTTCACATGTCCTCTTCAAGGCATCCCAGCGACCTAACTTTCTTCAACTTGGCCCCATTTCCTAAAGACTCCACCGCCTTCCCACAGCACCACAGCCTGGGACCAAGGCTTTAGTATATGGGCCTTTTGGGTACATTTAAGATTCAAACCATGACTCCTAAAAGTCTTATGTCCATTTCACAATGCAAAATGCATGCATTCCTTCACGAGAAGGCCTCAACATCTTAGCTATTCCAGCATTAAAAAAAATTTCAAATCCAAAGTATCCTCTGAGACTCAGGACAGTCTTATCTCTGAGCCCCTGGAAAAATTAGCAAACAAGTTACATATATTCAACGTACACTGGTGACACAGGGTAAACATTCCTATACCCAAAAAGAGGAATAGGTTTGGATAAAATCAAGACTAAAACCACCAGGGCAAACATTAACCTAAGACTCCATGTCCAGCATCAGGGCCATATTATAGTAGTATGACGTGAGCATCAAAAGTGCATCTCCTCTAAGTCCTTGTTAGCTGCAGTCCACAAGCCCTCCTGAACTGCTCCGCTCACTGCTTGCCACTTTCCTCACAGGCACTCAGTGTTCCAGGCATCTCTAAATTCTTGAGGTCTACACTGCAGCTTTGGCTTTATTCTTACAGCTTCACCTATTGCCCTGTCAGGGTGTACTTTCAGGGATTCTGGCATGCCATACAGTGTCTTTCCCCCTTGCACTTTCCTTTGAAATCTTGGTGGAAGCATCCATGAGCCCATCATTCTTATACTCTCTGTGCCTGCCAAGCCAGCATCACAAGGTCTGCTGCCAGCTGGACCTGCTTGAACCATGGCTGCAGTTGCCACTGAATACATGGATGGCTGAACACAGGACACAAATGCTGGGGAAATAATTCCCTGGACAGCCCTGGGTAAACAGGGTGATCCAGGGAATTCTTACACAAATCTTTTTGAGCCTGAAATGGGTGAGGTCTTAGTGATTCCTAAGAATCTCTCAAGGCAATTTTCCCATTGTCCTGGTGCAAAGTATTTGGCTCCCTTTTAATGACCCTAATCTCTTCAACACTCTCCTTGGCTGCAACTTTAAATGTGCTGCCTTTATAGCCAAACTGCAAGTTTTTCAATTCGTTTTGCTATGAAATTGCTCCTGATTACCATTATAAATCTGGCTGAAAACAAACAGAAATACTGAAGCCAAAGCCTGAATGCTGTGCTGCTTTGAAATTTCTTCCATCAGGTTAGTCTGTCACCTTTGAACTAAGCCCCATGCAAGGTCTCAGGCATGGACGAAATGCAAAGGTCTTTGCCAGAGTATGACACAAATGACCTCAGAATGGAGTACATCTTTTATTTTATTTTTAAAAGAGCTCCAAGCCAGGCGTGGTGGTGCGATTATAATCCCAGTACATGGGAGGCTGAGACAGGAGGATCACAGATTCGTGACCAACTTCAGCAACTTGTGAGGCCCTCCACAACTTAGTGAGACCCTGTTTCAAAATAAAGAATAAAATAGGGCTGGGGGTGTAACTCAGAGGTAGAATACCCCTGGGTTCAATTCCCAGTACCACAAAAAAAAAAGAGCTCTGTTAAAGCCAAAAAGGGACTTAACTCTCAAAGCACACCTGGGTGTGGCTCACCAACACTCCAACATGATGTGTAGTGTGCAAGCCTAACTCTTGCAGAACACCCAGGGTATCAGGGGCAACACACAGGCACCAGGAACAAAGTGCAACACTCAAAAACTAATAAGCAATGCACAGGAGTCCCTAACAACCTGAGGACTACAACTGTCAGAACCTGAGACTGAAAACTCTCAGCCTCTTCTGCCAAGGAGCCTAGCCGCCTTGCCATGCTGACCACTGATATGAGGCTGAACCCTGACCTGGCAGCTGTGCGGGTAGCTGTTGGGCAACTCCTCACCTTTGGTTCTGGTTGAGCACTGATTAAGGTCAGCCTGAAGACCTGGACCAGACCCACAAATGACCTGGACCTGACACCCCAACACGATCAACTGAACTCCATGATAAATGGACTGCCCAACCTGCTTCTAGGTTGTGCTAATCTCTCTCTCTCTCTCTCTCTCTCTCTCTCTCTCTCTCTCTGTCCCAAAATATCATAAGTTGTATAAAGTTTGCATGGAGTGTTAATGAATAAAGAACCTGCCTTGGTCACAACTACAATAAATGTTCTCGAAATGACTGAAACCATGTTTTGGTTGTTTTCCAGGATTTAAGCCTTCTCAGAACAACCTCAATTCCAATTGCCAACAGAGTCTTCATTTCCATCAGACACTCATGAGCTTGGCTCTTATTCTCTACATTTCTATCAACATTCAGGTTTTCTGGGTACTCACCAAAATTGCCAATCAAGTTCTATTTATAATGCTCTAGGCTTTCTCTAGCCTTCTCTAGCCTTCCAAATTCTTCCTGCCAATCCAGTTCACATGATTCCAAACTACATTCTCAGGTATAGTCACTGCAGTGGTCTAATTCGCAGTATCTCAGTACCTATTTTCTGTGTTTTCAGCTTCTGTCACTGTGACAAAATACCTAAGAAAATCAACTTAAAAGCAGAAATGGCTCATTTGGGTTTTTGGTTTCAGAGGTTTCAGTACATAGTCAATTGGCTCTGTCTTTTGGAGGCCTGTGGTAAAGCAGATATCATGGTGAGAGGGCATGTTCTGAGCAGACCTAGATCAAACACCAAATGGTGGTCTCAGTCATTTCAAGAATGTTTATTGCAATCATGACCAAGATAGGTTCTTTTTTCATTAATATAATGTATGATATTTTAGGGAGGGAGGGAGAAAAGGAGGGAGAGAGAGAGAGATTACTTCAACCTGGAAAGCAGGTTGGGCAGTCCATTTACCACAGAGCTCAGTTTTCTGTGTTGGGGTCTCAGGTCCAGGTTAGCTGTGAGTGAGTCTGGTCTGGGTCTTCAGGCCTGACCTTTACCATTGCTTAACCAGAATAGAAGGTAGGAATTGCCCAACTGCTACCAACATCGCTGGCTAGATCAGTGTTCAGCCTTATTATCGGTGATAGGAATGGCAGGGTAGCAAGGTGATAGGAATTGGTGGAGGAAGCTGTGGATTTTTGGTCTCAGGTCCTCTGGTTGGTAGGGACTCGATGTGGTTGTCAAGGTGTTCCTGGTCATCAGGCATTGCACCTGTACATTGCCTATCAGACCCAGGCATTGCACCTTGTGCCTGGTGCCTGTGTGTTGCCCCTGATACTCTGGGGTGTGTTGTGCCATGGCTGTGTGCTGCAAGTTACGCTTTCACACTGTACATCTTATGTGAGCCATACCCAGGTGAGCCTTAGGAGTTAGGTCTCTCTTTGACTTTAATGGAAAAATTTTTAAAAATATGTGCTCCTTACAGCATGGAAGAGTAGGCCTGTTCACCTTGTGGTGGACAAGAAGCAACAGAGAGAGGGAAGGAGCCAAGGTTCCCACATCTTCTTCAACTTTACAGCCCAATGACCTACCTTCCTCCCACCAGGCCCCATCTCCTACGAGTCCCACTATCTCTCAATAGAGCCACATTTTGGGGACCAAGGCTCAGCATATGGGCCTTTGGGGAACATTTGAGATCCTAACTATGACAGGCAAATTCATGTTCTATATCCACACTTTGTGCTGCATCTTAAACTCTAGGGGTAGGTAAGCCCAAGAAACTCATGGACCACTGTGAAATGAAACTTATCTTTCTAATTTACTTTGTTCTATTTTCTCTCTTTTCTTCCTTTCATGCAAATAAGATAATAAAAATATATATAGTATATGTATTTACTCATCTCTTTAAAACTCTTGAGGAGTTTGAGGTTATTCACAGCTTTTCTCTTTGCAACTAATAGATACAGACCATTTAAAAATAAAATTTAAAAGCAGAAAAATATAGAGATTAAAATTGATAACATTTTAGTTGTAACATAAATTTGCCTTTTTGTTTTTTCTGTATAAATTTCTCTTATAAAGAACAAATCATCCTGGTTGTATTACATTTTACTATATATCAATATTATATTTATAATTTATTGGATATGAATTATGGTTTACTAAATTCTGCTGATTTCTATAAACTTCTACCAGAATTTTTTCTTTACTTACTCTTGAGGTTTTCTATGCAATTAAATCAAAGCTTTATTTAAGAAGTGTTTATTTTTTGAAATGGCTCACTGGATCTTCATGTATAATGCATGAACAAAATATTTCTGTGTCTATATATTTGTCAGATTATACTATATGCCTACCTTATATAATATATATTATGGATAAGAATATGATTATATAATTGATATATGAAATTTGTAGTTGTATTATTATATATCATATATTTTATAGAATTTGATACATATATTGTATATTATGCCTATACTCTCATTGCATGTATATATTTCTATATTCTAGTTTTATTATTATAGTATGATCACTGTAAAGTTTTCCTCATAATAACTTCAAAGGAAAAGATGAAAAATTATAGTTACACAGAAAGATCAGAATAAATTATAAAATTACTGATTGTGTTACAATAATTTGGCTAGACTTTCAAAGATAAGCATTTCTTCCTATCATTCTCCTGTCTTCCTCTTTTTATCTCTTTCTAGTTCAAAAGCATCCCTTAGTATAAGCTTGGACTTGACCAAACCATACAATCTTCTATCAGTTAAGAAAAATAGCCTTTCTAGTATTAGATTATGAAAGCAATAAAATTCAATAATAATCGTTATAAATAAGCTTACTCTGTTATATTATTTGATCAAAATATACTTTTACATATGTGTTTGCTTATTTAGCAATAACGTGCAATAATTACTCAATTTTTTGGTAGGAGATTTAAAGGATGACACTTGAAGTATAGAGTTAGACAAATTTGTAGGAAATCTGGTTGAAATTGCTCTTCATATGACAGGTTCTTTTTGTATGTGCGTGGTACTGGGCATTGAACACAGGGGCATTCTACCTCTGAGCTACACCCTCAGCTCTTTTTATTTTATTTTATTTTGAAATATTATCTCCCAAAATTGCTAAGGTTGGCCTTGAACCTGCAATCATCTTGTCTTATCCTCCTGAGTATTGGGATTGCAAGTGTGCGCTATCATACTCAGTTCATATGACAGGTTCTTAATATTAGAAATGATTTTCTATTAAAAATAATTTAGAACAGGTGTGATGACGCACATTTGTAATCCCAGTACTTGGGAGGCTGAGACAGGATCACAGGTTCATGGACAGTCTCAGCAACTTAGGAAGGCCCTCTACAAATAAGTGAGAATTGTTTCAAAATAAAATCACAAAATAGGGCTGGGAGTATAGCTCAGAGGTAGAATGCCCCTGGGTTCTCCATCCTCAATATCACACACACACAAAAGAATAATTTAGGACCTCAAAATCTGAAGTCAAATGTATATGAAATGCTTTCCTAGGTGTCATCCCAACATATTTAATCAATCATTTAATTATATTATATTATTTACAGATTTGTAAAGCTCATAAATCAAGGCCCTGTGTACTTTCTGAGAGCATTGATTCAAAATTATTTAATTAAGGTATCTTAGAGGAGTGTCTGAGATTACAACAAAAGCATTCAGATATAACTGAGTTTAAATTCTGCCTCTTCAACTTATAACTGTATTTGAAAAACTTATCTAATTTCTTTGTGCCTTAATTTGTCAAAGTCTGCAAAATGAGAATAATATTAGAATGTGCTTTAGGGTTGTTCTACGAATTAAGTTGATTTTTGTAAGATGCTTATTATCATGTCTGGGATATAAAAAGCAGTCTATCAGCTGTGGTTATTTTTAGTTATGTATTTTACCGATATTATTATTAGTCATTTTGATAGGATACTAAGAAGGAACTTTAGCAGCTGATTCAGGGGAAACAAAGGAGAAATACCTGAAAAATTTTTTTGCCTGAATGCCTCTGGTTTTTCAGCTAGCTCTAGCAGAGTACATGGCTAAAGGCTGTCACACCATAATCAACGTCGTTCAAATCAAACAATGGAGGCCTAAAACATAAAATCCTCCCTACAAAGTATAATCAGCAAATGAAACAGTCTTATTTTTCCTAGAAACTCTAGCAAAGTTGTATTAATCTTCACTTAAATTATTATTTTAGATTCATTTAAAAGATTTGAAGATGAAACTTTGAAAAGTTGCTTTGTTTGTTGACTTAGCACCGTCTTAGAGTTCAGTAACAATTTAAATAAATTAGATGATAGAAAAAAACGAGAATGATGTTCCTTTCAACTTCCTCTCATCTTTATTTTTTTCCGTGTTATTTGCCCCATATTTGAAGCCTTTATTTTTTTAAATGCTTCCAACCTGGGAGAAAAAAAAGACTTTACATGAAGCATTGGAAACGATTAATGCCTTTCTAGAGAGCACAGTGAAACATGAGTACCTTCACTGTAACCCAGGCAAGCATTAATCAGTACCTCAGCACAGCCTGAAGTGACTTTCCGTGATAATAAAAATGGAATTTTCCCCCCAAATGTATGTCAAAAATGTGTGTTGCAAGTATTTCTCTAGAAAGTAACCATTTTCAATGAAAGCATTTTCTTTTTATATGAAATGAAACATTTTCTGGTTTGACACACAGCATGTCAGTTCTGGGTGGTTAGGAAAATATACCACTTACTACTCAAAAAATGAGTGAAGGTTGTAAATTATATTAAAGCCCATTACACAAAGAGAAGGTTCTTCAAAGCCAGGTAATACCACATATATACATAAGGGTTATCAAAAACCCATTAAATTCGACCCTTTCAGGTTTTCCAGCTGAGATTAATTTCCCAAAATAACATCCCCTTTTTAAAGAAAACCTTTCTTTCTCAAAAGCTCTTGTTCTCATGGGACCTTTCCACCATTTCCCTGATAGCCAGAGGCTAACCAGCAATCCTTCACCATCTCATAAGGCATTTCATTTAAATTTATATTGAGAAATTTATAGTCTTATTAAGTTGTCTTCCCCTGAGATTCATTTTGCCATGTTTCATTGGTATGTCATTTTAAATAGGTGTCATTTAAAAGCTTGCCCCATATTTTTACAGGCTACACTACAATCAAATGAGGTTAAATAAGACTTGAACGTTTCCATGTGGAGAGCCAAAGCAGATATTTTTTCAATATTTTGGCTTTATACTGCTTATTCACATGTGCTGACTTAAGGTTCTATGATTGCTAAATATATTTGATTCTAAATCTTATACTAATGATAATGACAAGAAATTATTAATAATTATATCCATGTTGAAATACAACATATTAAATAACTTATTAATATTTTGAGGAGTACTTTTTGGACCTAAAAATCATCTACCTGAACACTGAACTAGTATTTTTTTGACCATGGTAATAAATTGAACAATCTATTTTCTCTTTTCCAAAGCTAGATTCTTTACTTGGAAAGCTATAGATCCAGTAAGATCATAGCTCACTTCAACTGTAACATTGAGTTCTATTTTGGAATACCTGTCTCTCTGCAAATCTGACATGCTAGGAGTTTGCCTCTATGGGAGCTTTGGAAGCAGTTCAAATCATATCAATTTAGGACAGAGTCATCAACAGCCATTATGAACAACAAAACTGCTCAGGACATAATGACAATAATGGCTATGTTATTTTCCAAGGGCTAGTGCAACAGAGTGCACAAACTGAGTGCCTTAAAACAACAGAAATCTATTGTCTCAAAGTTTTGGAGGCCAGGTGTTCAGAATGTGTCAGGAGAGTGAAGCTCTCTCCCATAACTCTAGGGAAGAACCTTTCCTTCCCTTTTTATAGCTTCAGGAGGTGACCACCAACCCTTGACATTCATGTCTTACAGGCACATAACTCCAGTCTCCTCTGTCTTAACATGACTTTCTCATTCTGTATTTTTGTCCTCTCTTTCTCTTGTGAAGATACTGGCTAAATCAAATTAGAGTGCACTCTAATGATGGTGTATCAACTTTATTATATCTTCAAAGACCATATTTCCAAATATTTTATGTTTACTTCAAATTCTTATAAGCTATAAATTCTAAGAAGAATTAGGTTACATGATTTTTATTATTTTCAGAACAAGTACATAGCCTGACCACAGTGGATATAAAAAAAACAAAACAGTTATCCGTATGATATTTTCAATAGCATGACTACTTAAAACTGCAATAGTCATTGCAGAAGGCCTATTCACTCTCCAAGGAAATCACCATCTTTAATTAATGATTCTAGTGTTACATATTGGGAAGAATATAGGACTGCAAGTCATGTTTGGGCATTTATTTTCAGTTTGACCAATATGTAATGATTTTTATAAGTCATTTGTCTTATATCTAAGTATGTTTCCTCACTGGAAAAAAAAACTAATAATCACATCATACCTCATGGGCAAGAGAACAAAATAAATATAAAATATGAATAAAAGCATTTTGAAAGGTTTAAAGGACTATAACATTATAAGCTTTTATTACCACTCTTGCAAATTTCTTTACTTTTACTTCATTTTTCTATTTAATGTTTTATTATTAAATTAATTCACAAATGATTTTATTGCAAAACTCCATTAAAAGCATTGATACTTCAACTTTCTTGAAGAATGAAGCTGCAATGGGTAAATATCTGGTACCTGTGTGTAATTAAATTAAGGCTTAACATCACCCAACCACCACTTCTATATCTCCTTCTTTGCTGCTGACAATTCTCCTCCTCCTCCTCCTCCTGTTCCTCCTCCTTCTCCTCCTCCTTCTTCTTCTTCCTCTCTCTCTCTCTCTCTCTCTCTCTCCCCCTGACTCTTTGATTAATGATCCTGGTTTGTTAGGAGTAAAATGTTAATAGAAGAGAATAGATGTGAGAAAATAACCAGCTTATAAGAAATACTTGTTGTAACTAGAAGATATACTAACCTTCAAATCAAAGACTAAGTTAATTTTAATATCAAGTAATTGTTATATTGAGCCTATCAGTTAAACACACTTGGACTGTTTTTTCACTTTAAAATGAAGGGTCACTTGATTATCATATGTTAAAATGTATATACTTCTTGACAATGTATGTGGGCAATGCCAATTTTAATACTAGCTATTAAAATTACTAGTAAATAGATTATAATATTATTAACCCAATTTACTAAATTTCATATGTATATCCTTAAGTGGTTTCTTTCTGTTTTTGACAAAAAAGTTATCTCAAAATGAAAAGTGGGAGAAGATTAAAAATTTTAAAACTGCTAAGGGAGAGGTTGATTCTTCAACTAAAACAAAAATGACTTATTTAAAGCGTACATATTTTTAATTTAAATATTGGAAAATAAACTATTTATTTTAGATATCTCATTATTCTTATTAATAGTTTGAGTATCTGCAATTATCCAAGAAATTTAAAGATAATTTGTAAAAGTTTAAAGATCTACATTTTTATATCTTTGAAAGAAATATTAGTTCAACCAAACTTACTTGATAGGATATTTTAAATTATTTGATTAAATGTGGATGTAAAAATAACATCCAGGAACTATATAATCCATGAAGGGAGGATATTTACTGGGAGTTTAGTGCATATCAGGATCTCTGTGAGGATTTACATATACAATCTTATTCCATCCTTACTATAACTCCATAAATAGCACATTAATATTTCCAATATAAAGGGGAAGAAACTTAGTATCAAAGAGTTTAGTAACTTCATTAAAATATGTTGTTTTAACAGGGTGTAAATGAATTATAAATTGTTATGTATATAAACCTGAAGCTAATGTGTTCTCTCCTATGAAGGTACCACTCCATACTAAAGTAAAAAAAATATAAATGATCATTCTTGCCCTTAAGCCATTTGTGAAACTCATTTGTATAAAATGTTGCTGCCTTTTACTTCCCCCATGTTATAATGCAGCCATTCTAATACAATCTAATATCTCCTCCACATGGACAGTTATATAGGCTACAAAGCAGTGTTTTGTTATTAACTCCACTCTTCTCCAATTCATTCTTTGTAGAACAGCCAGAGTGATATTTTTAAAAATATGAGTCTGTTCACTGTAATGCCGATGCGGTGCTTCTGGAAGGAAACGGTACATTATCTGTGCTGGCTTCCCGCTCTGACCTTATGGTGCATGTGTTACTAGACAGCTTAAGCTCTGTGAACTTTTTCTGAGCTGAGAGTTTTCACATATGCTATTTTTTTTCTCCAGGAAAGTTCATTGAAAAATAACATTTGTCTATCTTGTAGAACTTAGCTTAAATGTTATTTGTGCAAAAGAGATTATTCTTTTATTGGCTATTGTATATTCAGCCTATTATCTTCTACAGGCTATGCAATCCACTCATACAACTTGAGTGATATTGAGATATAAATATTAACTTGTTATCTTCAATTACTATCTTTATGCAGATATTGTGATGAAATATTTGAGAGAAGTTTTCAAGAGATTATTACTTAGAACAAACCCTGGAGAATATACATTGGGTTAGGAAAGGATGGTATAACAAAGAGGAAGAGATATCCAAGAGAAAAATTAGAAAAGGCGGTCTAAGAAATAAGAAAAATAGAAGTATGTAGATCATTAAAGCCAAAGAATGAAATAATGTTATAAACAAGAGATTAAATACTACAGAAAAACATATGAGCTAAAATATTTACATTTATAATCTGGAGGTAATAAAGGTATTACTTATAAAAAGGTATATTTGCTAAAATGTGGAATGAAATGTTGATATATTAAGGACTGACTGGGTTAATATTTAAGAAGAAAGTAGAAAAAAGGATTGCAGTCTGTTCTTTTGGGAAGTTTGTCAACTATGTAAGTATAAGAGATAATAAGTAGTTTATATTAGGTAATTTAATTCAGAGAAATTATTTTCAATTTTATTTAGAGAAGAAGTGGGTGTGCTTATATTTTTAGGAAAAATAAAAGTAAGACCAGGATGAGAGAAGAGAGGAAAATAATTTTCTGTGAAGATAAGAAATAACAGAAATCTCCAGGCATGGCATCACATGCCTGTAATCTCAATAATAGGGAGACTGAGACAGGAGGATCACAGGTTTGAGACTAGCCTCAGTAACATAGCAAGACTCTCTGCAACCTCGTGAGACCCTGTTTTAAAATAAAAATAAAAAATAATTTAAAATAGGTCTGGAAATGTAACTCAGAGGTAGAATGCCCCTGGATTAAATCCCCAGTACCACAAAAGAAAAAAAAGAAATAATAGAAATTTTATATTACGTGAAAGGATTCCCTTTATGATTTCAAGAGATATATCTGAAGGAAAAAGAAGAGGAAAACAGAAGAGAATTTGCAAGATGAAACTTAAGGTGTTACAATAGGGACTCTTCTTGAGTTAAACAGGACTAGCCAGGAATGGTCTATTCTGATCTATCCAGGAATGAATAAATGATGAAAATAAGACAAGGCCTAAGAAGCTAGGGTATCACTCAAGAATCAGGAAGATATTTAATCAAGCAATTATTAGAGGACAATATATGCATTTATTTAGTATTGATTAGGTTTTGCCGAAGGTAATAAAACCCTACCTAACAACAGAAATTAAAGTTCATGAAGATAGCTAGTCAATGGAACACTAAAGAAGGCAGATAAGAACTTGATCCCAGATAAATTGGTAGCTCCAGACAAAATACTCAAATATTAGTAAACATTATAGTGATACATTTTCTAAAATGAGTAAAAATGAGCAGAATAAAAGTAGAATTCATGGACTGGGAATCTGAAATTTGAATTTAAGACCTAGTAATTCTCACTTTTTTGAGACCTCTCATATTCTGAGATATATAGAGATATATTGTCCTATAGTGTAGTAAGATTTTCTGTCTTGTCAATGATAGTATGGATAGCTACAGGTTGTGATAATATAGTTCCATATGCAGAAATAAGTGAGAATCAGAAGAAGAGAATCAATGGGCTTATTATGCCACAGTTGAGATTGATTGGTTTTAAATGTAAGGAACACAGTTTTGTGAAATTTTGTAAAAATAACAAGCAGTTTAACAATAAGAGCAAATTGTGGCATTTTCTGATGTCTGATCATTGTTACAGGAGCATATCAGAAGTTAACATGGGGATATAGTACTAATTTGTTGATCATAACATCATTGAGAAGGCTAACCATGGGGACTTCTCTTGGTATGGTCATAAAAGGGATGAGAAAAAAATTAATGAGCACAAGAGTTTATTAACTCATGGACTGGGAATGTTGAGCTTTAGGAGTGGGCAGAAGTTTTCATACTAAAACAAACCTCACAAAATGAAAATGGCAAAGTAGGAAATAGGTCAAGGTGGGGTTTGATGGTAGAGATTCTCTAAAGATCATATATTTCAATTGCAGTTATTCAATTGATATTTAACAGACTTATATTCACATCTATATTAAATAACAGGAATTCTTATGTATGCTAGGTATAGAGGAGAGTGCAGAGTAGAAAAGGTCCCTTTACTCATAAAATTAAATTATAATGTGAAGATAAAAATAATTAAAAATAAGAATTAAACATAGACATCATATGCTGATAAGTGCATGGAAAAATACTGTTGTCAAAGAGTTAAGGAGTCAGTGGAGTGGGCACTGGTATTTCATGTTGTCACCCAACAGAGATGGCCTTGCTAGAATAGTGGTAATTAGGAAAAAGCTGATAAGAGGGAGGGATGAATCATTCTGAGATAGCAATATTTCAGAAAGAGGAAATTCAAAGGTTTTGAGTCAGAGCTTTACTGGTGTGTTCTAGAAACTGGAGTGGAGGGAGCCTTAAAACTGGAGAAGGGATAGAAGTGTAGAGAGAAGAGAACCACATCATAAGAGACGGTGTCAGTCACTTAAACATTGTGCTTCTTTGCCCAGTAGAATTTTTTCACATTGGCGAGTTTAAAGCAGATGGCTGAAATAATTTTTCATTTTAAATTCTCTGTTGCCTTTATGAGAAAGAATAAGAGTATGAGAAGAGAAATAATGATAAAGGTACTGTAATAATCTAGACGAAAGATAATACACTTTTGAACCATGGTAGGTATGGTGAGAAGTCAGATATACTTTGAAGCTCAAGCTAAGATTTGCTGGTGGATTTTATGTAGGGTTTGAGTGAAAGGGTCATTAAGGGCAATAAGGTTTTTTGGTAAGCATCTGAAAAATTCAATATACATACACCAAGTCTTTCAAAATTAAAACTCTAATCCCAGATTTAATTTTGAAGGTTCCTTGTGGATTAGTAACTTTCATATTTAATTACTGTCATTTCAGTTGAATTTCAGGAGGGAGTAGGGATAAATAAGCACTTTCATTTCTCTGTTTAATGAAAGCTCCATTAATTCATTTTCTACATAGTACCTACCTAAGGACGTGTACAGAATAGATTCAGTTATTCAATAAAGCAAACAAAATTAATGATACAAAATACTCCAAGAAACAAATATTCAGTTTTATTCAAATTATTTTTATCCTTACCTAAATGCCTCTTATATCAATGTTACATTTTTTCAAGTCATCTTTTTTTAACTTATTGCTCAATTTTATTTTGCTTAAATTTTTACTCATAATTTAAGTTGGGGAGACAAAAGTAGGGGAAGAAAGAACAATTTATTAAACAAACAAGTTTAAAGAACAATTAAGGGCACGGTTTTGTACAAATGCATATAAGGGTATATTGGTATTGTCCTTATCATCTGGACCATAATTGGTCAGTTGATTTTTATATAAAATAAAAGAATATAAGAAATCTGCAGTTTAAACTATGTGTTCTACAATGATGGATGACTATATTTGATTCAGTTCTCCAGGGATGGATTAAACTCTTGAAAAAGCACTCAACATTGGCTAAAGAACAGTAATACATGTTGAATTCTACAGTTAATGCATCATTAAATAATTTGTAGCAACTGATTTATAGTTGCAATATACTATACTATGTCAAATATTGCAAAATAATAAATGGTATCAAAATATACTCTTGAAATTTTTGTTATAAAAAAATCTTTTGAGTTTTAGCTTAGCACTTATCTGAGTGCTGGCAGTACCCTATTTTCCCCTTGATAATATCAACAGTCTAATGGCTTCTGACTAGTGGCGTATATTTGCTGAGTCTTGTGGTATCAAAAAAAATGATCTCCACTTTACAACAAAGGATTAAGAGAAATACCTGGTCCTACTGATGTCAATAACAACAGGTAGATATTTCCTAGTTAAGAGTATCAGAAAAGTGATCAAACTTGTATTTCTGGAACCCTAAAATCTAAGGAAAATGCCCATTACCTTATATACTTTTAATTAATTACTTGACAGTCATCTTTTACTGCTGTAACAAATCTCCCAAATAAATATGTTTAATAAAATAGTTATTTATTCAACTCAATATTTTTGGGGTGAGCAATTTAGACTGTGCTCAACTGAGCAATTATTCTGCTCATCAGAGTGCCTCTGTTTCTAGATGCTGGAGGGCTCTTGGTTCAGGGAATGGGGCTAGTAGGGCAGGTGTGGCACCTTGTTTTCCAGTACTCCCTCAGTACTTTTTTTTCCTTGTTTTCTCTCTCAGTACTTGATCCAGGACATTTATGCATAGCAGGCAACTGCTTATGGAAATCCATGCTTCTGACCTAAATTATTTCTCTAATCTGACTTTAATAGAAGAATATTTCCAACGTTAGAAACTCAATTTTACCCTAGGCAGGGATTTTCAACTTCAGGATTACTAATATTTTCACCAAATAATTCTTTGTTGTAGGGGATGCTTGTCCAATACACAATGTTTGCCAACATCTCTAGCTTCAACTCACTAGATGCCAATAGCACACCTTCACCAGTCATGACAAAAATATTTCCTGACATTGACAAATGTGCTCAGGGAGGTAAAACCCTCACCCTGTTGAGAACTCCTTGGTAAAAAATAAATTTTAGATAAAAAAATATGTCGTTTCTTAGACTGACATTTTAGTTAATAGGAAGGTGTAAGACATGAACTTTTAGCATCTGCTAATATATTTTTTCTAAAAATAAATTGATTTATCCGATTTTAAAGTTTCTGTATACTTTCTAAATGTCTATAAAATATTAGAACTTTATCTTATAATAAGACCAAAACAATTTAGAATTTAGTCTCTGATCACAATTTAGTAGATTCAAACACATGCTCCTAAATAATTATTTATTTAAAAAATAGTGTAATATAGGCTTCATGAAGACTAGGTGAAAAAAAAATCTTCTAATAACTCGAATGACGACATCAAGCCAAAAACAGAAACTGTTGGAAATATCTCAGCTAATTACAGAATTAATGGACCTGAAATAAAAAGCATTCTATCTCTGTTACTGCCAACTCCCATTTCACAAATGTGCCAGCTTTACTTCCTCTCTCAGTATAAAAGATAACCTTTGCCCTACACCCTTTGTGTTCAGTAGGCATCACAAAGGTGAATTGTTCCTGGTGGACACTTGGTTCCTTGTGTACATTTGGCTGGAAATTCATTAAAACATTTTATCTTTTGCATTTTGTTTGTGATGGCAACATATTCCAAAATAATAAACATAATATTCTCCTCTCTCTTTGTATTCATCAAATGCTTTCAGTTGGGTACTGAGAGATTTTGTAACCCTTTTCCCCAACCTAAATAGCTAAATACAAATTATCCAGTGATTTGGGGAAAGAATAATTATGAAACAGAAAAAAGGGATTTTTTTTTTTTACAATTAAAATATAAAGTTGTTGACTTCCGTGTTGGACTTGAAGATTCTTACACATACTTGATCAGCATTCTTCCCACTATTTCCAGATCCCATTTACTGTAGGAGAGTAAGAAATGAAGGACAACATGACAGGAGCACAATCTGTTCAGGAGAACACAAGACTCCTCGGGATCAAATGCAGCCTTTTGCCAGCTCCAGAGAGTTCCCTGAAACCAGAGTCATCACTCACTGTCTTCCTAGATTAAGGACAAGCAGCCAACACCAGCCAGCATGTGACTTGGTCCTGTGCTGTTTTTATTTATTTATTTACTTATTGTGTATCACACAATAAGTAACCCACAGTGTTTGAATAGATAACCCACAGTGTTTGGAAGCATTTAGGAATAAAGGTTGAATTCTATAAAACTAGAGATATTCGGGGTACTTAGAAAGGTACCCAATATTAATTGAACCACGGAATCTTCTTGTAGCCCTCTCCTCCCATTCCTCCTCTGCTCTCCTTCCCAAACAGTAGGCTAATGTCTCCTGCAAAGCCTAACCCAATCTTTAATGAAAAGAAAGGACTCAGCCGGGCGTGGTGGCGCAGGTTTGTAATCCCAATACTTTGGGAGGCAGAGACCAGAGGATCAGGGTTCGCAGCCAGCCTCAGCTCTCTCTCTCTCTCTCTCCCTCTCTCTCTCTCTCTACTTAGTGAGACCCTCCGCAACTTCGTGAGACCCAGTTTCAAAATAAAGTATAAAAAAATAGGGCCGGGGGTGTAGCGCGGAGGTAGAACGCCCCTGCGTTTGATCACCGGTACAGCAAAAAAAAAAAAAAAAAAAAAAAGAAAAGAAAGGACTCACTCAAGAAAAGCCTTTTTTACTTTAGGATGGTAAGAGCAGAAACCACCAAATGAGTGGAGACCTCTAAAGTGAAGCATTAATTCTAGTTACAACTACAACTAGGGAATGGGTTTTCTTGTCATGCTTTCTTGAAATGCTAGGGTCCCAAGAAAAACTGAGCCTTCTGATGGGGGCTGTGTAATCAAACCACTATTTTAACTAAGTGAGGTTTGTGAAAACATGTGTACAATTTCCTACAACATCTTAAAAAATTCAGATTCTTGGGTCAGACCTCAGACTTTTTGAATTTATAGGTAGGATAAGGAAATCATTATTTGTAATAGCTTCATACCACATAATAAAGTTTGAGAACCTGTGTTCTAAACTTTGTAAATTGGAGGATTATCATGAGGGGGAAATTCAAAATTACTATAGGGTAATTACTATAAGGTTTTATTTATTTTTTCCTTTTTTATTTATTACATTTATTGGTGCATTGTAGTTATATATTTTGGTAAGTGTCAGGGTATCAGAAGCATATAAAGTACTATTTCTTTACTGATTTAGCAATTTTTACTTAAAATTAAAAATAAACCAAGTGGATTATTTTAGTTAAAAGCAATGATTTACCTAAAAATACTTTTATCTCAAGTGAAATAATTATAATAAAAGTACACAGCAGATGTCTCTAAAATGCACTAACTTCAGTGGTATTTTTTTAATAGCTCACTGCTGACAAATTTCTTGGCTCTGGGTTAATTCAGGTTTTAGATTAGCTGTTCCTAATCATAAAATTTATTATTTTGTGATGGAGTATACTACATACAAACCTATTTAATATGGATGACAAGACTCCATGATTGTTGGCAAGATCTTTAAGTCTGCATTTAAATGTTCTTTGACTCATTAAGTTTCATCATTTATTGTTTCTATTATTTCCCAAAATGATTCTCTTTGATTTTATTATACAGTGATCAGTTTAAGAATCAATAATAATTAATAAAAGTGATGAATTCATAGCTTCATTAGCATATAATAATGTTTTGAGAGTTTTTTTTCCAAATTCTCTTTTACATTACTTGCTATGTACTCTCCTACCTTTGGGATTTGAACATATTAGTCTTTTAGATCTAGAAGAAATTGAAGGAATTTATTTTTGCCAACATAAAATTTTTGGTCCAATTTAATCCATTTTGCATAATTTCATTGAAAAGCTGCTCCCCAATTCTGCCAGTCTCAATCCCTTTTGTTTATAGTATCTGTCCTAGCTGTTTACAGCAGCTGTCTCATTTTGTCTTTTGCTTGTCTCTCTCCTTTCACTCCTTATCTTCTCCATTTCTTTCATATCCCCTGCTTGTCATGCCTCAATATCTTTATTTTTTACTATAAATGACTCAATTTAAAAATTCTTCAGTACTATTCCTATTTGAATCAGATTTATTTGTGTGTGTGTGTGTGTGTGTGTGTGTGTGTGACTAAGAATTGAGTCCAAGGGTGTTTAACCTCTGAGCTATGTCACTAACCCCCTTTTATATTTATTTTGAAACAAGGTGTCCCTAAGTTACTGTGTACTGGCATGGAACCTGCTATACTCCTGTTTCAGCCTCCCAAATTCTGAAATTACAGGTATGTACCACTGTGACTAGCTAGATTGGGGGTTGTTTTCTTCATGAAATTACCAGGATTCAATCAACAATATTAAAAAGAGAATTATAGGCCGGGCGTGGTGGCACACGCTTGTAATCCCAGTACTTTGGGAGGCAGAGACCAGAGGATCCGGGTTCGCGGCCAGCCTCAGCTCTCGCTCTCTCTCTCTCCCTATCTCTCTCTCTCTCTCTACTTAGTGCGGCCCTCTGCAACTTCGTGAGATCCAGTTTCAAAATAAAGCATAAAAAAATCGGGCCGGGGGCGTAGCACGGAGGTAGAACGCCCCTGCGTTCAATCCCCAGTACAGCAATAAATAAATAAATAAATAAAAATAGAATTATGGTGTTCCACTTAAAATGATTATCTAAATGGATTATTGATTATCTATTAATTAATGATTATTGATTATTATAATCAATGTAACCAATGCAATTATTCATAATCCATTAATTAATGCTTAATGATTAATATCTATATATCTATATGTATATATAAGTATAAATATATGAAATATGCTTATATGTAAGTATATAATAATACATAAAATAAAAGGTTAATCAATTGATCAGCCACTCAATATTTTAAGAAGTTGTCATGGGATTTTGACTATGTTCCTAGGAATTTTGAAATACCATATCATTTCCTTATTATCCTCAACTCTCCATTTTATAATTAATTTTGAAAAAATATTGTGAGGGATAGTATGTGTTGAATATCATATGTATTCCTTCTATTCCAAGAATCTTGAGGACAACTAGAAAATATATATGTATGTATATAATTGGAACCTAATTTTTTCACACATACAGGTTGAGTTGGATCATTATCTCTTTCTTCCTAGCAAAGTATTCTAGTTATTCCTAGACATTCCACTAACTTAAATATAATGCTTTGTTTTGATTCTTCAGTATTTTGCTTTTTATCGGTTAGGTCACACTTGAGGGTCCTTGCCATGTCTTGCCTATAGTCACTAAATAAATACTCAGGTATTTGCCAAAGATCAATTGTGAAAACATGGCAGCTAAATTTCTGCCCTTAATACTGAAAAAATTTGATTCTTTTTTCTTGCACCCCTTCATTCTGCCA
The DNA here is from genome assembly GCA_004027185.1 of Glis glis. Taxonomy (NCBI): domain Eukaryota; kingdom Metazoa; phylum Chordata; class Mammalia; order Rodentia; family Gliridae; genus Glis; species Glis glis. The sequence goes on from PVJS01001277.1 coordinate 76,744, forward strand.
GCTAAGTAATTTGTGTAAAAAATGGGCCTTGTTTATTTTGTCTGTAGCTAAATATTTGTTGCAAATATCTGGTTGGCTATATGAAATAAATCAGTAAATCTATAACAGTTTTAACACATGGTGATATCAAGCAATATGGCCATCATAGCAAGAGTCCAGTGAGTATGTTTGTATTTAAGTTGGTAGAGGAATAATCTGTTTCCAACAGGGGAGGATTGACATTTATTAGTTTTCCTAATTATCTTTAGAAAATCTTTGAGACACAATATACCAAGTTTAACACTTCACATGAGTGTGTGAAAATGGAGGCAGCAGGGTTACAACATACAACAGATATGACTTGACAGGAAATACTGGAATGTTAAAGTCAGCTGAAAACATGTTATAGCTTCTACAAACACACTAACCTTAACAAAAGCACTGCCTGCAAACATGGCAAATAATTAGCAGCTGGCTTTACAAAAGACAGGAGCCAAGCAGCAGGGCTCTGGAGCACACAAGCAGAGAGCCCACAGGTAACTCCATTTTATCAGGCTAATTGACACGATTGCTTCTAATTAAATTAATTAAAGATGGTTGGATTCCCCCCAAGGTGTGTCTTGTAAAAGGACTGAATATTCTGCTGAAAGAAGTTAAAGGAACTCATGTTCATGTTTGGTAAAGTTTAATTCCTATTTCCAATAGCTGAGTTGGGGGGAAAAACCCATAAATCTGGGAATATTTGTTGCCTTTTTTCTGACAGATTATTTAAGTCCATCCTAGGACTAGGATATGTCTCAAAATAAAGTTGAATATTAAAGTTTCCATATCAACACACGTGAATATGTTACATATATGAATTGAAATAGGTACATGGTTCTTGCAAGTTTGATGCTTATTATGAATGGGGCTATTCATGACCATTCTTGAAAGACTGCTTTCATAACTGTAATTTTATATTTGTAATATTACAGAGGCAATTATTTGACCTAGTCACCTCGCTGACTTACAAAGGCAAACACATCAGCCAGGATGCAAGAGTTCTGCACACTAAACGAAAGATGAAAGAAGTAGAACGGTGAGCCAAAATTCACTGTCTTTGCTTCAAGACTTCCTTACCTATAATAAACCATCCTCCTCTTATCTGCCATCATCTTGCATGCAGTATTAGTATCTATACCATACTTTGAAAAGAAATCTAACTGTTCCTTATAGTCATGGACGTGAAGAGAAAATTTCCAAGATAACAAGTGTATATTTGAAGGTCTTGCGATATCTTCTTATTAACTACATCAGCTGTGCATTATTACTATTGTCTAACTCAATTATCAGTGTATTGATGTATTTACAAATACTAGACTAAGGTCAGAGAATGGCATGAAGGAAGGAAGTCAGTGGTTGCAGGACAGAAGAATAGAAAAGTTTGGAAAGAACTAAAAAATAATATTTTTTAGTTCTTTCCAAACTGAAGTGAATTATTTTATTCATGACCTGGAAGAATTCAAGAAAGTGTGCTGATTTCTATAGTGGCTTTTAACTCATTGACTAAGATGGCTTATGTAGGCTTGCATAATTTGTTTATATTATGTGTGTGTGTGTGTGTGTATCCCAATTTCAGAATATACCTATAATGGCATCACAGCCTATAAACTACTCAGATGGGTTAAAGAGAGTCTGAAAATCAATTGAGTCAGCCATTTTCTGATACCAGTGAAACAAACTCTTTATATTAGTTTCCATAATGCATAAATTCTTATTCTGTGTATGCTGCCCACACAAGACAATTTAGACTGATAAAATGTAGAAGATGCTGTACTTTAAAAATTGAATTAAAGAGATAAATCAGGATTCAAATTGATATTTAGTTTGTTATTTAAAAATATTTGCCAAGCCATGCATGATGGCACATGACTATAATCCTATCACTTGGGAGGCTGAGACAGGAGAATCACAGAATCAGTAATTTAGCAAGGCCCTCATCAACTTAGTGAGATCATGCTTCAAAATAAAAACCAAAATAGGTCTAGGGGTGTAGCTCAGTGGCAGAATGTCCCTGGGTTCAATCCTCATTACCACACACAAAATAATAAATAAGTAAATAAATAAATAAATAAATATTTGCCAAAAGAAAATTAAAAATGGTTGCAATCACATGCAGTTTTAAAGTATATCCTTTATTATACCTCCCCCCTAAAACCTGGGAAATAACAGAAAAACTATGTGCCATAGACTGTAGAAGAAATAAAAAGCAGACATAGTATCTAAAATCCCTTTGTCTCTTTTCCATGTATACTCTTTTTTGTTGAATGTAACATGAATCTGAACACAGCAAAATCTCAGCATACCTTAAAATTGTGTCAAAATTCATTCATTTATCTAAGAAATATTTGTTTAGACCTATTATGTGCAAGGGAAGTATCAGTCAGAAGGTGTTTAGAGTGTAAGTGATATGCGAATGGGGGGAGGGTATTCTGGAGGACTGCTAGAGGGCAGTTGGCTGTTGAACTAAATAGGGTGATCATGATGGGGCACATTGAGAACAAAAGACTGACTGCAGATTGCCATTGTGACACTGCATGTGTGTACAAAATAACAATGGAAAAGTAGAACATGTAATGTTGTTCTCTACTTCAACATTAATAGAATTATTTTGCATTTCCTTACATTTTATTACATCATGTTTAAGGTTTCACCTGGTTTCTGAGGAACCTGCTAAATGACATTTCCTATCTATCTATCTATCTATCTATCATCATCATCTATCAGCTATCTATTTGTAATCTCCTGGAGAGAAACCAAATACAGCTTCCATTCACAAATGAAATATATTCAGCACTTCACTCTGGACGATGCTTTTTAACCAAGGCATAAATGGTCAGCCAGTGCATCCATCTGTCTACACTAAAAAAATATGTATTGGTACCTAAACAATGGTACAAAAGCCTAAAAAAAATCAGAGTTTGAACCAGAAAAATAACAGCTCAGATTTTATTTTAAACTATCTTTTCTCCCTTGTCCCTGATAGATAATCCTAGTTTATTGCTTTTCTTTTTGGAATCATCTTTCTAAACATATAGTCAAATTAAGGTACTACATTGCCTTATAAATATTAACTTATAGCTAATTAGTCTTTTTATTTGAGAGAGTGCTGCAAATGTCTAGTCCATCAAACCATGCATACTAATTATAAGTAAATGCACCTTCACAGTCTTCATAAGGAAATGATAGTTTAATCTTAGGACTGTCACTTCTTATTGGAATAGATGATGTCTGGCAGCTCTGTGTCAAAACGAGTTGTCAGAGGGGATTACTTCAAAGACTCTCAGGTTCTTAATTGACAAAACAATAAAATAGGGAGAGTCCGCACTTCAATGAGTAGTTCCATTTGGATGGAGTTTCCAAGTTCAGCAAGTGCTGTGTGCATATATGTCCCTAACTCTGAACTACATTATAATGTGAGACTACAATAAAAGTATAATAAATAAATAAACTAATTAACTTTAGCTCACAGTATAAATTTAAAAATAGATGGCGTTTCCTATACTTCATTCTAAACAGTTAGTAACTTGATACTCAAATAGAGAAAATGCTAACTTATAGGCCAGAATTTGGATCAAACCTCAGCAGTCCCTAAAGGGCACATATTAATGTGACCTTGCTTACATTTGACTTGTTTTGATTATTATGTAAGATGGGTAAAACTACAGTGTACTCAATAATGTTTTGTTCATTCTAATCAGTTTTACACTTCAATACTGTTGTCACATATTTAGAAAACTACATGACAGATAAAAGTGGCTATTGGCTCTACTTTGAATCTTGCCATATTACCAATAGACATGGCATGGATGGAAACCTTCTTCTCTGAAATTATTAATAGATTTCTGAAAAGTCCTATAAAGGAAGATTAAGAAAACTACTGTAGCCTACAAACTAATGATTTATTTTAGACTTACAAGGCTAAAACTAGAATGTGTTAGGCACTATAGTAACTTTCATATTTACATTAACTCATTCAATTCTTACTGAAATGTTACAAGGAACACACTATTACTATTCTTCATTTTTGAATCATAAAATTGCTGATAGAAAGGTGTTAATTGTTCTAAGTCATATAATATGAAAGTTGAAACTACAAATTTCAATATAAATTGGTTTGTGACAGAGCTCAACTATTAACCATAACACAATATTTATTTTTAATGTTCATTTGTTGTTGTTTGGCTTTAGAGAATTTCTGGCTTGCCTTCTATCCAAAGAACTATTACATTCAGGAAATTTTTCAAGTGATAAATTAGTTTTTCAAGTGAAATACAAATAAGTAGTAGTGTTTAGAAATTTCATGAAATACATTGATAGCTACATTCATACATGGACCAAACTAAAAGTATAAATTCACTCTTAGTTTGATGCTGCTGTGCCTCCCTTTTCCTATATCTCTCATTCCTACTCTCCTACTCTCCCTATTCCTCTTTTTCTTTACTTATATGTGTCTGTTTCTGCTTAGGGAAAGCACCCAGCTTGCTTTTGCCTTAGGATGTGGGCTGGAGACTGAGTTTGCCTGTCTAGATCCACTTCCTGCTCCACCCCCTCACACACATACTAAGATGCTTGCTCATTAGTACTTTGCAGGAATGTAGTTAGGTCACAGAATGCTTAGTTGTTTTATTTTGTTTTATTAATCCATAAATATCACTTTTCCCATACTACGTTTAGTAGCGTTATAGTTTATCCATATTATGTTATATCTAAAGTAAGTATCACATAATATGATTGAAATGCAAGTAATATGACCAGAAAAGCCTGTATCACTTCCAACTTCTCACTTTTGCTTCTTACGCTGCCAGCATATATTTCCTGTTCATGTTGTGGTCCTTCTACACATTAAATAAATCATTAATCAACACATAAGCTCCATTATAAGAGGCTAAATATTCCAAGGTTATTTATTAGATTTTTCCCTAAAAATGGAGAAAATATCTTCTATTTAATGCCATGTTATATAAAAGAACTTGAGAGATTATGAACCTACTGATACATTTAGTTTTCATGACAAAGATGAAAAACACAAGACTTATAAATTATATAAAAATTGAAAAAAACGACTTTTTCTGATAATATCAAGTAATGTCTGGACACATTCAAGAACAGAAACAAAACAAATACTGATAGATCACTATGGATGAAGGAGAATATATTAGATTAAGCCTGATAAATAAGCCAAGACTAGATGAATGAAAGACTATAAATTATATTAATAACTTGGCTTTTATTCTCAATGTGAAGATAACATATTAGGGGAGCTAATGTCTTATTAAACCCACACACATTTCTTTGTGTATCTTGAACCTATTTTCATACTAATTCAACCTCATGTCCAGCTGTTCCTTCAGTTCAAGCCATGAATTCAGTCATTTCCATTGCTCCTTATCCATACTCACCTCAGTCTTTGTTCTCCATAATTATCCTGGATTTATTAATTTTTAAGGCCACCCTTTCAGATTACTTTCTTTATGGAAACTTATTGATGATTAAAGAAAATAAATAAAGGAGTGAAGGAAGGAAGGGGAGGTGAAAGGGAGGCAAAAGGAATCTAGAATTCTTCAGTGGTTTTTCACTGACCTGAGGTAAAAATCCAGATTCTTCAACAGTGTTAAAAGATCTTTTCCCCATAACCCCTTTAATCACCCTCAGGGTCCCTCCCCTACACTTTATGCTACAGATTCATTGAATTGGTTTTCATTCCACATGAGCTGTTCTGTCATTACTGGGGATTTACATGTGGTTGTTTTTTTTTTTTTTTTTTGCCTGGATCATTTTCTTTTTTCTTTCCTTTTTATTTTTTCTGCAATGGTGGATGCCAAACCCATGTCTTCACGCTCTACCATGTCTAAATGCTCTACCGCCAATTTACATATCCAGCAACCTGGATCATTTTCATTTGGTTAATTCCTACTAAATTTTGGGTTTCAGTATATTTCATTTCCTTTATTTTTTCTAGATCTTCGAGAACTAGTTTAGTTGACCTGGTATGTCTTCACATAACAATGCTTTATTAATCCTAATCATAGTGGAATCAGGTTACAGTGTAATTGCTTCTCTTAAGGAAAAACTGCATTGTTTTCACAGGGATGTGTGTAAAGCTGAGCACAATGCTTGATGTGTAGTAGATGTCAATTAATGCCCTCTGCATCACACTTGATTATCATTGGTCTGTGTGCACTCCCCCAAATTGGAGGTAGCCAGTATGAGAACAAAACAATATGTTGCTGATATCCCACGTGCAATCTCACCTGACTTTTTTGATTTGTATACATTGACATCAAATTTATTTTGGAATTTTCTAGAAAAATAAGATAACTATGTATAGATTTTAATTTTGATAAACATTTGAATGGTCTGAATAAGGCATTTTCTTAGTCCATTCAGGTTTATATAACAAAATACCTTAAATGGGATAACTTATAAACAACAACTTATTACTTACAGTTCTGGAAGGTGGGAAGTCCAAGATCAAGGTGCCAGCAGATTTTGTATCTGGTGCAGGCTCACTCTCTCTTTCATAGATTGCTTCTTGCTGAGCTCTCATATGGCAGAGGGACAAAAGCGCGGAAGGGGCTAGGGCACTCCCTTCAATCTCTTTCATAAGGACACTAATCTCATTCATGAGGGTAACACCCTTATGGTTAATCAAATACCCAAAGACCCTACTTCTTAGTACCATCTCACTGGGTCTTATTCTCAACGTTTGAATTGGTGGAAGGGGAAACTTTCAGACTATAACAGGAATAATTACTAAAATATATTCTCATGAATTTAATTAAAAGCAATATATACTTATTTGTTTTAGTGAATGAAATCAACGAGCATGTGTTTGACTATAAACATTTTTAATAAGCTATTTATTTTAGAATAGTTTTAGATTTGCAGAAGTATTACCCACATCCATGTTTCCCCCTTGCATTGGTATGGTACATTTATTATAATTAATGGATCACCATTAATATATTATTAACTATAGCCTATGATTTATTCAAATTTTCCTTAGCTTGGACCCAATATCATTTTTCTGTACCAAGGTTGCATCCAGTATACCACATTGCATTTAGTCATCATGTCTCAGAGCTATGATTTCCATGCCAGTTTTTCAGACTTTTCTGGTATTTGAGGACTTTAGCAATTTTGAAGAATTCTGGTAGAGTATTTCATAAAATGCCCCTTTATTTGTATTTTTCTGATGTTTTCTTCATGAGACTGGTTATATGTTGTGAGGAAGATCAGAGCTATACTGTATTCTCATGAAAGATACATACTACCAACATAACTCACCACTGCTAATGTTGGTCTCAATCACCTGGTTGGTGTAGTGTTTGTAAGGATTCTCCACTAGAAAGTTGTTCCCCTCCCACTTTGCATACTGTATTTTCTGGAACAATGAAGAGCCCACATTTATCAAGTGGAAAGTTATATTCTATCTCTTTAAGAGTAGATATCTATGTATATTACTGGAAATTCTTATGCATGAGAAATTTCTTTATTGAAATAATTTTTCATGTATTTGTTTTTATATCTATTTTACATTAAAGTGTTACAGTCTATACACAAGTATAAGTTGTGTGCTTAGATTGGTGTGTTGTATGTCTAACGTGATTAAACATAGCTAACCATTCCATTCTTTCAATTTATTTATCCTCTGGGTTATACTACTCTCTAAAGATGCACCCATCAAGGTATATAGGTTTGTTTGAATTTCAATTTTTCTTGGAAACCTAGAGAATCTATATGTGATCATAAAATAACCCACTTGTCAATTAATAGGAGTGTCTGTTGGGACTGTGAGGCTTGGGGAGAGATGTTTTGAATTCAAATTTTGGAACTGTCACTTTAAACAGATTTAGTAGGGTTTTTGTTGTGTATTGCAAGACATCTATGAGACCCTAACATATTAATAGGCACTGGGAATATTTTAAATATACTTTTATTGGTGCATTGTTACCATACATCATCTTAAGGTTTAGTGTGATAGAAACACACATGCACTGAGCACCTGGTACACTTCCCTCCAAATCCTACCCCACTCCCTCCTCCTGATGTTGGGAATTTTGAAAAGAAAATAGTTTGTAGTGTACAGTTTTCTCCATGTTTATTTTCCAAAAGGCAAAACAAATACTTTCTATGTCCCACTTAATATCTAGAACCCATTAATCTAACATTTTCATTTTATTCAGGAGGAAGCTGGGCTAAATGCTAATTAATTAATTTACTACCTGTGTGCTTACCACTTTAGTTGACCAGCAGCAGTGCTCTATTTCTTTGACAGTATTAAATGAGACAGGCATGCTCCCTGCCTAGCCAGAGCTTCCTATAGTCAAAAACTGTACAGGCCCCATTACAACATGCTGTCTCACATAGATGAGAAATTGGAATAAAACTACAACTTAGATAGTATTGCTTTGCTTTCATGTATACCTGACCCTAAAATATCAAGTTGCATTAAAGAAATATTTATTTGTCCTATGAATAAACACATCATTAGAAATAGTTCAATGTTTCCACATTGGAATTAGCTTAATTTTAAGCAAAATTTTAATGTCTAAAATAGAATTTTTGCATTTTGTATAAAAGAGATTATATTGCTTTTTTCATTTTTCTTCCTTTGCAATATGAACTATTGTTATCAAAATAAAATGAAATATCATAAAATAAATACAAGAGAATGAGGATACTTTACAGATTGTAACTGAATAAGTGAGTGAATCCACATACTTCTATCTGTTTGATGTAGCAGACAATTACATTATTATACTTCATAGGATAAACCTAGTTAACAAATCAAGCACATTGTTCCTTTATTTCCATTCAAAGGATCACACATTTTGACTATCTTCTTTGATAAATATTTCCATTTGCAGACTCAGAAATCAGAATTGTACTTGTCTTCATTTGATTTCCTTCCCTCCCTGATGCTATTTAGATTAATAAGATAAACACAATTTGAAATCATTTGCACACAGCCAAGGCAAAGTATGTGGAATGAAAATTTATTCTTTTCATCCAATATAATTCTTATTGCCAAGAGAAAAGGAAGGAAATGTGGAAAATAGGGGGGAGTGACATTTTAAGGTACTGCTCTGATTGAAATTTATCTTTAAATATATACTTTCTTTTAATATACTAAAAATGTTCATAAAATCATCTCAATGTCCCATACCCCAAATCTCATTTTGCAAATGTTTTGAGTTCTTTTTCCATTTATAAAAATGACACTTACAGGCTAATTTTATTTATAAAACTGAAGTCCCACAATTTTTTTTATCTAAGCCATACATTTTTATTTATTTCTAAATTTCATTTAAGTTTTTCAAGCTTTAGACTTAGTAATTAGTGTAGATTACTTTCAATATAATAGAATTGTTCTCATTATGACACAACTTCTCTTCATCCCAGCTAGCTGTCAAATACAAAAATAAAAATAAAAGGTATGAAAATATCACTACTCATATATCCTTTTTTTGTGTGGAGAGTGAAATGAATTGAATTAATCAAAATAAATGGGTCTACTGTAAAGAATTTTGAAATTGGGCAGAACTGAGTAACTGGTTCTACGAATTATTAACTGTATTCTGCCTTTGACAAATAAATCATTCTTAACTTTAGCTCAAAATCTATAAAATAGAGATGTTTAATGTCCTAAGAAAAACTTTAAGAATGTGTAAAACCTGGGTGGGAAAATATGTTGGAGATTTTTTTGTTTTGTTTTGATTTGTTTTTTTATGATATTGGGGATTAAACCCAGGGACATTTTACCTCTGAGCTATATCCCCAGTCCTTTTTGATTTCTTGTTTTGAAAAAGGGTCTCACTAGATTACTGAGAGTCTCACTACGTTTCTGAGGCTGGTCTTGAACCTGCAATTCTCCTGTCTCAGTCTCCCAAGTACTGGGATTACAGGTGTGTGCCACCGTTTCAGGCACATCAGAGTTTTAATATATATGCTTTTCTTTTCCCATTTTCTTTCCATTGTGCTGCATGCACCTTTGTTTTTCTACCCTGCATATATTTGAACTCTACCTTAAAAGGCAGACTCAAAGGTAGTAGATATGGCACTAGTGAAAAGGATGCTCATGAATGTTTTTAAAAGGAAAATTTTAAGATACAGAAACTCAACAAACATTTATCTGAGGAAGTAATGGAAAAGAAGGAACACCAGGGCCTTGGGAAATTCAAGTTCTCAGGAACTAGAGAGAAAATAACTGAGTCCTTTGTCTTTGGTGAGTGAGGTGGCTGGGAGACCCTGTGTGAGTTTAGGTCCAAGCACTAGGAGTCTATGTAGAAACTAAGTCAGAGTCACTATCCTCTGGTCAGCACCCAACCAACTGCCCACTGATCATTCAGTTTGGAATAATCCTAGTTTGAGAGATTTTCTTCAGTGTGTTAATAATTTCATGAATACTCAAAGACAATAGAATAGAGGTTGAGAGAAGCTGGACATCCTTTTATACAATATTATGCAAAGGGAAAACTTAATCACAAAAGAGAATTCCTTGGAACCTGCTTCTAATCTAGGCAGTAGTAGAACAGACACATGCTTCTCAATGGATATGTAATAAAGGACAGGTTTCTTTTTCTAATATGTTATGAACTGACAGCTTTGTAAAATACAGTAGAAACAAATTTACAATTATGCTTTTATGACCAGAAATAAAAGTTTTCAAGTTTTTTTTTCAAAATGTCAAGATGAATATTGTCTTAATTATGGTATTTTAAACCATGCATTTCTATAAAAAGAATAACACAAATATCTATCAATATACTAACAAAAAGAAACCAAACAATTAAAATTTAGTATTGTTTTCTTGAGAGCACTCTGGTACCATTAATTGTAATTTATTCTCAAGAAACTTGAGAATTAATCAGACAACAATAAATGCTGGCAAGGATGTGGGGAAATAGAAACTCTTCTGCATTGTTGGTGGGAATGCAAACTAGTTCAACCACTGTGGAGATCAGTGTGGAGATTCCTTAGAAAACTGGGAATGGATCCACCATATGATCCAGCTATACCACTCCTGGGTATCATTCCAAAGGTATTGAAACCAGAGAACTACACTAATATATGCATACCATGTTCATAGCAGCACAATTCACAATAGCCAAATTATGGAGCAAACCTAGGTGTCCATCAACAGATGAATGGATTACAAAACTATGGGAAATACACAGAATGGAATTCTACTCAGCAATAAAGAAGAACAAAATATTAACATTTACAAGAAAATGGAAGGATCTGGAGAGAACATTATGTTAAGTGAGATCAGCCAATCACAGAAAGCAAAGGGTCATATGTTTTCTCTAATTAGCAAGCTAGGGAGTAGTTGGGATACCAGAGGGACTCCAGACAATGGTGGAGAAGCCTCAGTGGAGCCAGGGAAGTCTAAGGGAAGGGGAAGGGGAAGAACGAAGTTCATTAATGGAATTACTACCATCAACCATGTGTACATATGAGAATATATATACCAACGTCAATCTCAGTGCTCTGTATTGGAGGGGGGAAGGGCAGGCAGGGGTGCATCAAGTGCTGTGTGCATGTATATTACTGTCAACTTGATTTTCATTGTGATGTGAGACTATAATGCACCAATAAAAGCACATTTTAAAAAAGAAACTTTATTATGTAATTTCTAAGGAAAATGGACTGCTGTATAGGTTTATATTATGTAGATTTTTGAATGGGATGTTTAGATTTAAAAGGACTACTTAAAAGATACACAAATTAATTTTTAGCCTCATAGGGAGTAGTATAAAATTGATGAGGTAAAACTTGCCATTGTGACAAGAATTTTGAATGATATCTTCTTGTTGAAAATTATAAATGCATTTTTAAATCGAAGATTGTTCTAATATATAGTCTCCTAGGGAAATAGCTTAAAGCAGACAAGAATCAAGCCTTCCTTCTCATTATATTAAGCAGAGTTTTAGGGACCCAGACCCTTTGTCATAGCATGTCATGGGAAGTTGATTCATAACCACGGGGATCCAATGACAGTTCCTCAGTTTAGATCAATTTGGCAGAATACGTTTCTAGTTTACTTCAAGGTTATCTCTTGAGTAAATGAAAACATCTTGCCAGTTTATTCATCCTCCTACTTTATGTGTTTTCCTTGAAAAAATAATTCTCTAGAGCCTGTTCCTTAGTAAATCACAGTTGCCTTGCTGAACTGCAAAGGAATTTGGATTTGTGATGTCTACTTGAATTAAAAGATGCCTGCATTTATTGAGGAATGTGCTTGTGAGTTTGGACCAGTGAAGGTTTAGAAGAATTAGGGGGAAAGCTGTTTCGGGAACATAACTGAGTGTCAGATAACAACAGATGTGTTCTACCAGGAGTTATAATGCTCGAGTGCAGCAGACAACAAATGTGTTTACTAAGTAGAGTAAGATAGATTGCAGAAATATCAAAATTGTTTTGATGACTATGTCTGACATTCTGAAACACTAAGGGACTTGTTTGGGCTTTTAGGAGTTCATATCTGAAGGTGAATTAATACAAACAAGTAACAAATTGCTATTGGCTATCATTACCTAAGTCCGAAATTTCATTAAGAGTTTTTTAAATGGTATTTTTATGATTCTTTCTTTCTGTAGTAGCTGTAATAATTTTATAGAAAGATCTTCTTGAGAATTATTGTCTACCTGTGATAGAATTGTAAGTCAAAGTGAAGATAAATGTGCACTATTTTGTTTCATTTACCAATTTTCAAGCAAGTTAGTTCCAGACAACTTCCAAATATGAACAAAAGGAATTTGAAAATACTATTTTAGTATCTAAATAAACTCATGAAATTAGACATACTATGCTTTGATCTACTGCAGTTATTCTATCTACTCAAATTTTTCTACCACTGATACATGGGAGGCTTTATGAAGAAGTTTATTTTGCAACTCTAACAGTTTTTGATAGCATTCTGACTTCCAAAAATAACAAGAAATTTTGTAAATTTTAAACCTCAGAACAGAAGTGAAGCACTTTCCTAAGGAAATTTTGTTTCTTTTATTAACAAATAATATTTTGGAGTATAAACAGGGCAATAAATTGTTCCACATTGACAAGACTTGTCATTTTTTATATTATAGTAGAGAGAGTTAAGAAATCTTTTAAAAATATTATTTGAAACTTTTTTAAATACATAGAAATATTTCAAAAATAGCCAAATAAACATTACCTAGATTCACCAATTCATAATATTTTGTGATATTTGCTTTCCCTATTTACCTACCCATATCTAGATCTATTCATATCCATATCTAGATCTATCTAGATTGATAGATTCAGTTGTATATACCTGTATATGATTATATCTACTATTACTATTTTTTTTTTGCGGTACCGGGGATTGAACGCAGGGGCGTTCTACCTCCGCGCTACGCCCCCGGCCCTATTTTTTATACTTTATTTTGAAACCGGGTCTCACGAAGTTGCGGAGGGCCTCACTAAGGAGAGAAAGAGAGAGAGAGAGAGAGAGAGAGAGAGCTGAGGCTTGCCACGAACCCAGATCCTCCAGTCTTCGCCTTCCAAAGCACTGGGATTACAAGCGTGCGCCACCACGCCCGGCCTTACTATTACTATTTTTATGTAACATATGAAAGTAAGTTGAACAAGTCATGACCCTTTGCAACTCATGCACTTCATCATAAATCTTTTAGATAAAAGAATAACTTAGATAACCATGTTATGAATATTGATTTTTTTACAAAATAATAACATCTTATTCTCTAATATATATTTAATATTCAACTTTCACTAATTATTCTAACTTGCCCTGTGTAGCAACTTTTCCAATCTAGGATCCATATCAGAATCACGTATTGCTTTTAGATGGAAAGTCTAAGAAATTTTGCAACTTAAAAGATGTGAATCATGGCTTCAAAGACATATTTTTACTCAAATTTATGAGTTAATTAATAAATTAATTAATTTCACAATTTATTTAATGTACACCTATATCTCCTGTCTCCTACATGGAAAACTTGCTTACCAAGGTACCATGGCCTGAATACTTGTATCCCTCCAAAATTCACAGGGCTAAGACACAAGGATAGCAAAACAATTACTCATTGGTACTCACAGTTTTCTTTTGATAGTAGGTGACTTTTATTTTTCTTATTTTAGCCATATGTATTGTTAGTTTATTTACTGATTATTTTAAGATATTTCAAATCTGATAAAAAGTTTTAAGGATAGTAAACTTCAATTTTACACTTTTAAACATGTCCTAATATCTGAACTCTTCCTACTTCCTTTGTTCCCAATCTTGTGACTGTAATTCTATGTCAATTATTTACAGTTGGGTAGCTTAAATGTATGTTGATAGACTTGCTAAGGCAGCCATAAATTCCTACACCTTCCATAACTTTGGAGCAGAAATTTTGTTCATCTGGTTGATCTTCTGCAAGTGCCTCTTTGCCCTTGACTTGGGAAGGTCTACTGTAACATAGTACCATGGACTGGAAGGCCTATAACCAACATTAAATGATTTTTCATGGTTTTAGAGACTGGGAAGCATAAGATTAAGATGCAGGTAGATTCATTGTCTGTTGAGGGCTCACTTCCTTGTTTGCAGGTGGATATCTTCTAGGTGTTTCATCATGTGGCAGGGAGCAAAGAGAAAAACTGAGCTCTCTCATGTCTTATAAGCGCACTAATTGTATTTATCAGGGCTCTGTCTCATGATCAAGTTTCACTCCAATGGTCACACCTCCAAATATCATCACTTAGAAGGGTAGGATATCAACATATGAATTTTGGTGGAACACAAATATACAGTCCACAGCAGATCTCTTATAAGTATAGCAATGCTTCTAAAGTTATAACATGTATACAACTGAGAGTGTTATTAAAATTAAAATCCTGGAGCTTGAGTTTCTGCATCTATAACAAGGTCCTAGATGATGATGCTACTGTTCCTTGTACCACACTTTGTGTAGCAAGAGTTTAGGGTTTTCTGGCCAATGAATTCTTTCAGATGATTAATGAGATACATTTCTTCTCCTTCTTATTTTGCAATTTAGAGTTTTATGAGTAACTTAGTAGTTGAAGATGTAGCAGAAACAAAATGGAAAAAAAAACTATTTCTCCTATGTATTATTTTCTGGATTTTTATCCTCTATTTATACTCTCTCTAAGCTGGCATTGGTAGAAACCTTCTGCAGAGTGTTCATCTGCAACCCTAGTACATGTTCGATCTCATTGGTCTACTTCGTGCACCTTAACCATGGTTGTCTGTGCTCTCAACCCACGGAAGCTTAGTAGACCATTACTGAGGGTCATACTGTTTTCTCATCTAGGAAGGTGAGAATTACCACCATTGCAGTATTGAGTTATTTTTAAGGAATAAACTGACCTCACCTTTTCTTCTCTCTCACTATTTTGGTGGTGCTATTAGAAATTTAGTGAGTACTATCTATGGTGGCCCTGATTTGTTGTGTATTTTCACTCTTACAATGCAACACTACCTATAATATCTGCTGCCTCTGTACATATCCCTTTTCAACAATGCCAAATTCCATAGTATTTCTACCTCCTATATCACAAAGTTGCTTCCTGGTCTATTGTATTTATGGCTATCTTCTGTACTTAAATATCTTTCCTAGTATCATTTAGGTAAACATGCATTAAACATTTCTTACAGTAACACCAATGCAAGATGCTGTGCATATAAGGTCACTAGAGCTACTACTTTCTATGTACCACACCTCTGCCTTGGGTGCAGGGATCAGTTTTCTGAGATTGACAGAGACCCAACGGTCAGTGGCAAATGTGTCTCTTCCTCATTGCTCAAACACTGAAATAATGAGTAAGACCTGTTCCCATGTCTGTAGCTCCACTGTATAGTGACATTGACTAGACTAGTGATGGTCTCTACTCGGTTTTTCTCTACTCATTTCATGTCCAGGAGCCATCAGATTCAAATATAGCTGTTTTTTTTTTTAAATTAGGTAATGAGCTGGGCATGGTGGCACCTGCCTGTAATCCCAGCACTTGGGAGACTAAGACAGGGGATCACAGGTTCAAGGCCAGCCTCAGCAATTTAGTGAGACCCTGCTTCAAAATAAATAAGGAATAGTGGTATAGTTCAGAATGCCTGGTGTTCAATCCCCATTGCCAAAAAAGGGGTGGATAATCACAGCTACTTTATAACAGAATTAAACATCCGCAAAGCAAACAATATGCAAAGTACTCACAAGAATCCATACAGTGTTGTGACCTTAGTTGGATAAGTTACTTAGTACATAATTATTACTTTCCTCATCTATAAAATGGTCAAAAATGTCCATGATTTGCAGAGTAAGGTTGGTGTTAGCAGTATGCTTTGATAAGCATACTTAGAAAGATGACAGTAATTTAGTATAGACAGGTAATTATGATTTGAAACTCTTAGAAGATTTTATTTTCTTCTAATGACTTACCAGTACAAGGTAGCAAGCCATACTGCTTTAACAAACCTATTTCAAATGGAAACATTTTATATCAATGCATATATGACTTAGGAAATACTTTTCCCAGGTCCAGTGTTTCACAATTTTGTTCCAAATTCAGTTGTCTTTCATATTGTAAAGTTACCCATGACAAAAGAGATGGTTCAGGAACATTAAGTGAGCCAGAAAGAGTGTGCCAACTTTGTCCCATGATTTGGAAATGTTTATCCTTTAGGGGCACTCTTCTTTCTTCTTATTCATAGCTCTGCTTATATTCTGATATTTAATACTGTCCACATAAAAATAAGAAGAAAATATCTTCTAATGTAATCTAACAGGGGAGAGAAAGCTGTTAAATAAGTTTACAAGACAGCTGAAATTCCTAAGGACTATTTGGTATTAGTATCTTGGATTATAGGGTGGCTTCTGCTACCATTTGTGATGCTTTCAGAATTCAACTTGCTGTTATAAGTACAGTTTATGCCAAGGTTACTGGGAAGTTTGTCTTGCTATAAACAAGATAAAATTTCTTTTATCTTTTTCAGCTTAATTACATTTTCTATTCTGTGTATTGTAATAGAAAGATCTGGCAATATTTTCTAGCCTTTTGTTTTTGTTGTTGTTGCAGGGGTAAAGCAGGGTAGATCCAGTGTGAAGGAATTTTGGACAAAGAAAAATGCTGACATTTTTGTTTGCATTTTTGCATTTGCCTTTTACCTGGTATGCTTGGTTTCAACAACCTTTTCTTTCCTTTCTGTCCATCAAACTATTGTTTGAGGTATGAATATTTGAACAAGTAGTCCCCAGATAGAAAAAATAAACAAACAAAGCACTTTAATGACCCTCTATGCAATGATGAGACTCCATAGTATACAGAATTCATGTTCTTTTTTCTTAACTCTATTCTAAACTATTTTATTCTTTTCTAAACTCCCTCTTTGTGGCAATATATAAAGTTAATCCCTGCCCCTACAACTTATAATTTATTTTTGCATGCTCTTATTCATTCTTTCCCAACTTTCACAATTTTTTGGTGTGTGCGTGTGTGTGTGTGTGTGTGTGTGTGTGTGTGTGTGTGTCTTCACAACATACGCACAATCCGAGGTTAGCCAAGTGTGACCCTGTACTTAAGCCAGTCCAGCAGAGCCAATCCTTCTGTAACCCATAGTCCTGTTTGCTACACTACAATTGGTTCTATGTTCAGTGCATGTCTTTCTTCTTTACACTCATTAGACTATATGCCTTTTGAAGGCAGGAACTATGGATTCTCAATGACTCAAAAATGCAAAAACATAAGAATTATTTTGTTCAAATAATCGAGGGGGGGGAATGGCCAGTCTATTCTCTTTCACTAAAAATACAATCAGCTAAGCTCTTTTTACACACACCAGATAAATATCTATCACTACAATTACTGATATGAGAATGGTTTCACTTTTCTTGGGAAAACTCCTTTGCAACTCAGTATTCATATTGCCTTTCGGAACTGTTTACTTCCAGAAAGTTTGATGGTAAGAGCTTCTTCTCATTTCTGTTTTTACAGCTATTTTTCAGAATCAGAGTTTAAAACATAAAGCTTCTTATTCTCATTTCTTCTATTTTTACATGATAGAAAGGAGAATGTCATTCACTGATATCTGAGAAAAAGTTAAATAATTTTTAAAAGTTATCACATAAATATCTACTCAGTGAGTCAGATGAGTTAAACATCTGGTATTCTTTTGCTCAGGACAGTCTAATTTTATAGACATCACTGATAAGTGATGTATGCATTTTGAATCTTTTCGAATTTGCTTCATAAAATGACATGCAAATGGCAAGAACGAAGACATGGACAAATTTCAGGTGCTAACTAAAGGGCCAAGCATTGCATTCTCCAAACACTCATTATCCCAGAATTTGAAAATAAATCAGTGAATCAAGATGATGCATGAGTGGAGCAGAATAATACTGAGACTGCCACCAAGGTTTCCTTTGTAAAAGAAAAAAAAAAAAGACTAAACAGTCATGTATAGTAGCACTGACAACATTAGAATTTCCTTCTTTTGTCCCTTCGAAGTGTACTTATTGTACTATGGTTTGGCTCCAGTTATACTCTCTCTGTTTTTACTTTGAATTAAGTCCAGGCTTTTTAACTCCAGGGAAGCGAGTTGTGGTATTGAAATAGCTCTTTCATTTCAACAGTGCTAATTGCAGCCACAATCACTTGTTCATAGACCATGGAAATTAATGATGGAAAAAACCTGTTAGATCATCTCTTCCATCTGACTCAGACAATAAAGGATTATTTTTACATTGTGTCCTGGAATATTCTACCTGGTTAGTTTTAAGTGACTGAAATAATGGGGCTTTCACCATATCCCTTGGGAGAGAATTGTGGAGCCTAGTAAACATTACTTAGGACAACCATGTGACGATCAGTCTAGGTTTTCTTTTTACCTCTTTTCATGCCATTACTCCCAGTTATACACCCTTGGGTCGACCTAAACAATTCCTTTCCCTTCTCCATTAATTACAATACAGTTTTTGGCTACCATCCTAAAAAAACACCAAGAATGGTTTTATTTGCATTTGTGGAGAATGATGTAGTCTTGGTTAGTATTGATGTAAAATACAGCTATTCCTTATTTCAAAAATAGCTCCTGTTCAAAGAGTGGCAAATGAGGTTTAAAAAAATAAGTACATTAAAAAAATCAAAGATGTGGACATTTATATTATATTTGTGCTTTATGTTCATCATCTTTAAAAACATATCAAAATTAAAACTCTTTCAAGATTTTTCCATGCCCTTAAAATATGTCATTTCTATTAAGATCATCCACTCCTTGAAATCTTGATAGTGAAATCTAATTTTGGACTTGAAATTTTTCTTCTTTGCAGTGGTCATTGGTCTCAAAATACAAATGTTATTCTTCTCTACTCATTATAAATGAATGAGAACATGTTTTTAAAATATGTATTTGAATTGATTTCTCAGTGTGTTATTAAATGGATATAAACCTGATTTTTTATTATAAAGTTATAGTCAGTAATGTACCATGTCATTTAGATTTTTGATTGAAGTGAAATATTAGGTTTCTATTCATAAATGATAGATAATGAAAGAAAGCTAGATTACTATTATAAATGTCACATAACAAAAGGAATATGGTATTGCTGTTATTGCAGATTTATTAGCAGAGTTGATAGATTTTAGGGTCTTAGAAACTGGCATGTTTTAAAATCTTTGTAACAAATTACTCTTATGTGTATTTTATATGAAACTAATTCCAAAATGAAAGAGTTATGAGCTAGCTACACACTACTCAGTGTAATAGGCAATAAGAGTAATAATCATCATTATTTTTGAAACATGAGCTTCTTTAAGATAATACAGTCCATGAGAAGTAAGCTACTCACCCATGTTAAGTAAAATAAATGATCCTGCTCACCAAAATGAGGCAATAGAAACTATTTGTTATAATCAGACCTCTCAAGAGAATTAGCTTACAGAGTTTCAGTATATTTTAATTATAGATAAAATTTTAAAGAAATTTCAAAAGATTCATATTTAATTCCTGTCTTGAAATTATATACCCAAGGGAAAGATTCAAGAGTAATTAACTTGAGGCATGTAAATTTCTAAATCTTCTGTAGATAAACACTTTCCTCCTAGTCTTTTATTTTAAAATTTTAATGGCATGTCATGGTGAATCAAGACTAAATCAATTTAGTTAACTCAAAGATAATATAGACTTTGTTTCTTTTAAATATCTATCCATGACATTTTCTTGTTCAACCCCAAATCTTCTGCTTCATGTCCATTTTCATAAATTTTAATGGCTTTAGGTGAGGATCAAATTAGAGCATCTCTACTAGACTGCTAAGACAAACATAAAATAGGCAAATTCAGAGAGAGTTAATAATTCCCTCATTCTCTTTTTGTTTTAAAATCTTTGGTGGGGAAACATCTGCATTTTCATGGTTGATTTCAACACAATTTCAGACTCACTTTTGTTACTTAGAAAATATGCCTTATTTATTTCACATAAAATAGTATGTATAAAGTCAGGTGCAGTGCCCCACACCTGTAATCCCAGATACTCAGGAAGCTGAGGAAGGAGGATCACTAGCTGGATATCAGCCTCAACAATTTAGTGAGACCCTGTATCAAAAATAGAAAAAAATTTAAAAAGGGGGGAAGGGATGAAGTTCAGTGGTAGAGTACCCCTGGTTTCAATCCTCAGTAACAAAAATTTATATATATATATAATTATATATATTTATATATTTATGTATTATATATTATATTTGTATATAATTATATATAATTTATTATACTATTGTATATATAATATATAATTATACATAATCTCTCATATATATCTCTCTCATTTATATAATATATATATAAAATCTCTCATATATATATATATATATATATATATGAGAGAGACTAAACTAAACCAAAACCTGTAAGACATTTATAGAGAAGCATGAACTTTTTTTCATATAGTTAAAATGTAAAAAAAAAAACTTGCAAATCCAGTTCTGTCAATAAAATAGGGAAATAAGGTTCCCTCCTCGTGTATACTCTGTTTTATGTTGTGAGGGATTTAAGTGCTTTTTCCTCTTTAGTGTGTTCAAGGTACTCAGAGAACATTGCCAAATTTATTTTTACAATATAATTGATAATCAAGTTTCCATAAAAATCTATTATGTATGCCCCTGAATAGAGAATGAAATATACAGAAGGTTTTTTAGTAGGGGAAGACGAAGAAGGAGAAGAAGAGGTAAGCAACTGGGTGAGTTAAAAAGACAAAAGGGAGAGGCAGTGAGACCTGTGACATGTCCTTTCAAACAGTCAGAAAAGATGTGAAATGCTAAGTAGATGGACAGATATTGAGCCACTATGGTTTACTTAAATGCATATATATTTTCTCCAACCTATAAATTAGTCATTAATTTTAAACATGACTATTTTAGTTATTCATTCTCTAAAAAAATTCATTACACTGTCTCTGTTCAAAATTACATTTGTATAAATTTGGAGGTTAGAACAAATTTTCCAGAGCCCTTTTTGGATGGGATGCCTCTAGTCTCCTTTATGGTGATAAATGACTGGCCTGGGATTCCCAGTCATCACAAGGTTGCCATATTGAAAAATTCCAGTTTAAAAAGCCACTAGTGTTACCGCCTGTATTAGTCCAACCTTATTTAAGTACAAGGCCTATTTTTTCCCTAGTTTTAAAAATCATGAAGAGTAATTTCCACCTTATGGCATATTCTAAGCACAATTGTTTGGCTTAAGTACTTTTGTGCAATTCAGAAATTATAAAACTGCCAGGAGTTTTATTGAAATACTATTCCTATAGTAAACAAAACTGTCTCTCAAGGGGCAGATTTTATATTTTATATTCAGACATACTGGTAGTGAATGTATTAAATCTATTATCATAGAAAAGGATTGAAGTATATTTCAGTGATTCTAGACCTGGCTAGGGAACATTGTACCTTTAAGGACTAAAGGACTTGAGTCTCTCTTTTAGAATTTATTACATATATTTTATATCCATTGTTAGTGTTGCCTAAGGAGATTAAAGATAACCATATAATACAAGCTTAAACCTTTCTACAGTCCATCCCAAGAAACTAAAATATTTTAAAGTGCTTTGTTGAATCCTTCTGAATCTATTTATCTAGCTCTATTGCTGCCAAATACTGACTTCTATTTTTAGGTACTGTAAGAAGCAAGACAAGAAGCAAGGTCTTCAGAGACTCATTAGGCCCATTAGAAAAATGCTTCTAGCAGCTCCTATCAAAACAGCAGAAATAAATAACCTTTGTTCCTGGGACGTGGATTCACCCTGCTTCTGCAGCCCCATTTCCGGATGATGTATTATAGTCATTATAGTCACCTCTGTAGGACACTGTGTACACAAAGTGTGAGAGCCTCACCTCCCAGTTCAGGGTATTTTCTGATATATGAGCCATTTGTCCTTGTCAGATTGTCCAAGGTGAAAAGAATAAACTTTAAATATGAACCACTTCTAGGCA
Source organism: Glis glis (assembly GCA_004027185.1). Taxonomy (NCBI): domain Eukaryota; kingdom Metazoa; phylum Chordata; class Mammalia; order Rodentia; family Gliridae; genus Glis; species Glis glis. The sequence goes on from PVJS01001277.1 coordinate 99,234, forward strand.
ACATGAATACAGGAGAAAACATTTTGTCTTACTTTCTCTTGCCACAAAGAAAAAAAATACTGTGGGAGAAAATGGACTAAATGATAAAGTGCCTTTAAAAGGAAGTACTACTTGTTTCATTTTTTAAAAATTACTATTTAATAGAGATAGTCGATAAAATCAACATGCCAAAACCTGCTATTTTCAGGAAGTTACATTTCATAACAAAGAAAAATGTGCTAGATTTTCATATCAGAAAAGACCAAGAGGTTATATGTCAATATAGAAAAAGCTGAAGGGATGGCCCATTTATTTATTTATAATACTATCTCTTTGACTTAAGTAAGTTCATGAATGTTGACTAGTGAATGGATGTTATTGGGCATTTTTCTATGAGGAATTCCAAAAATTTCTAGCTGAACTGAATAGAGGACTTTGGATTACATTTCACTACTTATTTATAAAATATAAAATTAAGATTATATTTAAAAAATTAGTCTCAAACTATATTTTCATTGTAAATTTTTATTCAATCTTACTGTTACCACTTAGGGAAACTAACAGTATCAGCTCAGATCTCTCCATCCCAGATGAATAAACCCCAAATTAATACCTAAAGGTATTATAGATATGTTTTTATTATCATTGATAATTCCTTTTTGTTTTGCATACTTATTTGCATAAGTAACTTTATTGTAATGCATTTGTTTATCTATATTGTCATTTACTTTTCTACCATCAAAGAATGGTTGTGGTGGTTTAAGTCAGGTCCCAACAAAAGATACCCAAAGCATACCACATAACTCAATAAAGGGAATTTGAGAAAAAGTTTGCTAGAAATACAAGAGATATAGCTAGAACTGCAAAAGCACAAACAGTGGGTGTTGGGGAAATCCAGAGATTTTCAAAAGCAAAAAGCGGCTACATGCTGGAACTGGAAGGACAATGAGAAAGGGTTCCCAGAGCCCAGGATCTGCTAACACTGAGCAGAAGCAGCCATAATGAGTCTGCTGGTGCAATCAGGGTCTAGAGATAGAGCAGAGCTAATGCCCACGATGCCAGTAATGCAGAGAAAGAAGAAAGCTAATCTGCTTTCTCCCTCACCCTGCACACTTCAGTGTCCAATCAGTGACTCTCAATCCCTGTCCATTCACATGGGGTGAGGAGTCAGTTCCAAATAAGGCAAGAAATTAATTTATCAGCCATCAGGAAGACTACGCATTTCCAAAGAACCTTCTGTACCAAATAAGGCAAGAGGGATACCATTTGATCATGTGATCATGTTCTCATTATGAAGCAAAAATTTATTTTACCACAGTGAAAACACACAGGCGATTCTGGTAAAAGATACAGTCGTAAAACCGTCCTTGCTATTGAGTCCATCAATGTTAGTAAAACCTTCATACACACACACACACACACATACACACACATATGCTTGGACCTAAATATATATGCACAGCCAACTAGTGAAATTCCTCAAGACTTTTACAACTAAACTTACAAAATAGCATCTGTATTTGCTACATTGCTGAACTTTTACATTTTTCTACAAATCAGTACAGCTACTTCTTTCTTTCTAGAAATTTTCAAGTTGGCAGGGTTGACAGAAGGAATTCCTACTTTGGGAGGTGGTTTATATTAAATATTCTAAGCAGCCATTTAACTTTAGGATTCTTTAAGTGCAAGTATCTATAATACTAGCAACAGTTCTGTTTCTCAACAAATGTATTCATAAAATCCAAACAATCTGCTTATGGTGTAATTGGCAGTGTGTGAATTTAGAAATGCAAATTATTATTCTTTGATTATTTAAAGGCATTTGGGGATAAAACCAAAGTACTGAATTTTCTTTTCTACTGATATAGCATGTGTAGAAATTTCTCTTTTCTCTTTATCTTATGTCTACACAACACTGAGTTCTCCTATTTTTTTGAGCAAAACATTAGCCATGGCCCTTTTAGGCCACTAAGCCATATTCATTCCAACTGAAGCATTCCCTTGCTGACATCAACACTTTTTTTTTTTTTTTT
>PVJS01001278.1:0-23249 GCA_004027185.1 Glis glis
GAAGGAAGGAAGGAAGGAAGGAAGGAAGGAAGGAAGGAAGGGAGGGAGGGAGGGAGACAGTTCCCTTTCTCTGTTACCTCTGTTCCCTACTTTTTCTTCTGCTTTGGTCTAGATGAACCGGGCTGCTTGCCTAAGGGCATGTGAGGGGTGGGTTAGATGAGCTCACACCAGCTCTGAGCTGGGCAGAAGCTGACAGTCTCCCTGCCCTGGGAGGACAGAGCCAGGGCTGCCCATGTCCCAACTGAGAAAACAACACACGGAAGGCTGGAGGAGCAGGAGCCCTGGCTGACTGGCCAGAGGTAAAACGCTATCAGACTGCAGATGGTTGGAAACCAAAGAGGATTTTCTTATTTGCTCGGGTTTCTGGTGCTCATGAGCATACGGGGTCTGGTGCAGAGCACCAGCGTGCAAGCTAGTTAAGTTGGGGTTTTAGAGCATAGTCCTAAATCATCTTAAGTCACAGAAGCCGCTCTTCTGAACCTGCTTGGCAGAGCAAAAGGTGCAAACACTGAGGCAGCAATGCTGGCTGCTGCTGGGCGCAGGGGCGGTGCACACAGCAGGACTCGGAAAGCCAGGCGACTGCCCACTGCCCCCTAACCAGACACCTGCACTGCAGGGGTGAGGGAGCCCAAGGAAGAGGAATGGAGGAAAGACTGGCGACATAGGGGCTGGCTTCCTGTCTGACCCCACCCTGAGAAGCCCGCTGTCTTTCTTTTTTCTTTCTCTCTCTTTCTCTTTCTTTCTTTCTTTATTTCTTTCTTTCTTTCTTTCTCTCTCTCTCTCTCTCTCTCTCTCTCTCTCTCTTTCTTTCTCCTTCCTTCCTTCCTTCCTTCCTTCCTTCCTTCCTTCCTTCCTTCTTTTTTTTGTACTAGGGATTGAACCCAGGGACATTCTACCTCCAAGCTACACCCCCAGCACTATGTATGTATATATTTATTTTTATCTTGAAACAGAGTCTTACTAAGTTGCTGAGGCTGGCCTCGAACCTGCGATCCTCCTGTCTCAGTCTCCCAAGTACTGGGATTACAGCCCCGTGCCACCATGCCCGGCTGAGGCCCATTTCTTTATCTGTGTAACACGAGTTTAAAAAAAAAAAAAAACAACAACTTTCCTTGTAGCGCTGTGGAAAGGATTGGACAGATTAAGGCACCTTTTGCTGTGGCTTCAATATGTCTCTGTAAAGCCCAAAGCTCCTGCGCTGGACAATGTAATCCCCAGATTCCTGTGTTAATAGGATTTGGAGGTGGGCCTTTGTGGGGTAATTAGAATTAGGTGAGCTCATGAGAGTGGGCCACCATGATGGAGTTAGAGGCTTTACAGGAAGAGGAAGAGCGATCCGAGCTAGCTGGCTTGCTCTGTCCCGCCATGCCCTCCGCCGTGTTATGATGTACTGAGAGGGTCCTCGCCAGACGCTGAGCACAGAGATGCTCCATTAGGGTTTGGATCCGGAACATGCCCTGAAACAGCTCCTGTCTTGGCAGTGCGGCCATGTTCAGAGGTGAGGTCATTGACTCATGAGGGGCCTAGTCTCATCAGTGGATAAATCCATGGATGGGTTGATAGTTTGGACTTATGAGTGGTAATGTAGGCAGGTGGGTTTGGCTGGAGGAGATAGGTCACTGGGGCGCGGTCTTGGGGACTCTATGTTCGTGGCTGCCTCCTCCTCTCTTTCTCTGCTTCCGGCCTCCCTGATGTGAGCGTACCATCCCTCGGTGCACCCTACGGCTGCCATTTTTTGCTTTGGAGCTGGTACTATGCACTGAAACTTCTGAAGCCATGAGCCCCAATCAACCTTTCCTCCCCTAACTTGTTCTTATCGGGATTTTGGTCCCGGTGATGGGAAAGCTGACGAAAACACTTGGACGTCCCAGCCTCCAGGACCACGAACCAAACAAGCTTCTAATCTTTATAAAGTCCCCAGTGTCCAGTAATATAGCAACAGAAAACGGACTGAGACCCTGTTCCTGGTGCACGGTCCCTGCTCACTAAAAGGGAGTGAAGCTGCAAGTGGTCGATTGTGAGATGGGTACCCAGTGGGCCAGGCGTGATGTGGGTGATGGTGCCCAGCAGGCCAGGTGTGCCATGGGTGACGGTGCCCAGAAAGTCAGGTGTGCTGTGGATAAAGGTACCCAGTGGGCCAGGCGTGCTGTGGATGACGGTACCCAGCGGGCCAGGCGTGTCGTGGATGGTGGTACCCAGTGGACCAGACGTGTCATGGATGGTGGTACCCAGTGGACCATGTGTGCTATGGATGTTTGGAGGGACAGGGGAACAGAGGGTAACTGGGAGTGAGAGGCAGTGGGCTGCTCCTGGGATGACGAGGAGGTTTAGACTGGGGAGCAAGGCAGTGGGAGCCGACTGAAGCGGGACATGGGGACTTCAGCTGGGGGGCTTTGTGGTCTCCGGGAGAAGGTGAGTCTTGGGGTGCACTGAGGTTGTGTTGCCCCACACAGAAAGCTGGCCCTCTGCTGTCATCTGGAAAGAGACTCGCCTGTTGCAGGTGTTCAAGACACACAAGCAGATGTTAAATGAGCGACCTAGAATTAAAAAGGACACCCAGTTCCACTGGAAATGCTTCGCTTCAAGAATCCCGTGGGCGAGCAGTCTGCGCTCTGTAAGGGCAGAGCCGTAACTCTCGACAGGTTGATTCTGCTCCGGAATGCGCTGCGCGCAGGTGGAGGAGCAATTATTTTCTTACAAAAATAAATTCCCTTCCCTAAGATTAAAAATAACCTTGGATCCGTCAGTGTGGTTCCTAAAGGACATGAAGTGCTTGCTTTTAGCTGTATAAATTGCTCAAAAAGTTAAAAGTTAGGAAAAACTAATGTATTGCTGGGGGGAAAGCATGTGTAGTTATTAGCAAACTTTATCTGCCTTTCATTTTTTTTAATTGGGCGCATTGTAATTTTACCTCATAATTGGGGTACAGAGTGTTAGAAAAACACATGCACACAACTCTTGTTGCCCTCCTCACCGGGTCCCCATCACACCCTCACCCCAAAAGTCTTTCAGGTTGGAATTGGTGATTTTGTAAAACATTCATGGCATTATTTCTACTATGCATTTTTTTATGACTCCATCTCCCTTCCTCCCTTCCCTAATGCCCCTCAGTCACTCCCCTGGAGTCTCCGCTCATCTGTCTGATGTTGCCCTTATTTCTGAATATTTCTCTAGCTTCTACATATAAGAGAGAATATACATCTACTCGTACTTTGGGACTGGCTGTACTCACTTATAATATTCTTGGAACTACCATATGACCCAGCGATAGCACTCCTGGCCATCTTCCCAAAGGAAATTAAATCAAAATATTATAAGTAGACATGCATAACCATGTTCATAGCAGCACAATTTACAATAGCCAACCTGTGGAATCAGCCTAGCTGTCCATCCAGGGATGAATGAATCACAAAACTTTGGTATATACACACAGTGGAATTTTACTCAGCCATAAAGAAGAACAAAATTACACCGTTTGCAGGAAAATGGATACCTTTCATTTTTTTAAGCAGCTGTATTGAGGTATGATGGACGTAGGGGACACGGCACAGGCTGGGGTGGTGACGCGCACCTGTAATCCCAGTCTCTCTGAACTCCGAGGAAGGACGATCGCTGTAAGCCTGGGCAATGGGATGAACCCTTATTTCAAATAACAAAAGCAAAATAAACTGCACACTTTTAAAGTGTACAATTTAATGAGCCTCAGCATATGTTTACCCCAGAAAAAACCATCACCCACAGCCCAGCAATTGAACGTGTCCATCACCCGCCCCCAAACATTGCCATCCATGTCTCCCACGCCTTCCCAGGTCCCCCGGAACTACCGCTCTCCTGCCACACACTGTAGATTATTTTGGATTTTCTAGAGATTTATATAAATGGAACCATAAGCGAGTTTTTGGCTTTTTTCTCTTCTTGATACAACTACTTTGAGATTCATCTAAGTTGTATATATAAATCGTGTGTTTCTTTTTATTGCTAGTAGGGTTCAGTTATAGAGATATATCTCAGCTATATTGTTGATAAATTCATCTGTTGATAGAGATTTGAAATATATATAGTTTTGGGTTATGACAAAGTTGCTGTAAAAATTCACATATAAGTCTTTGGAGGGACTTAAAGGTTTTTTTTTTCTTTTTTCTTTTTCTTTCTTTTGTGTGTGTGTGTGGCTCTGGGGCATTCTGCCTCAAAGCCCAGGAGTGTTCTACCTCTGAGTGACACCCCCAGTCCTATTTTTTACTTTTTATTTGGAAACGGGGTCTTGCTAAGTTGCTGAGGCTGGCTTCAAACTTGTCATCCTCCTCCCATCTCAGCCTCCCAAATCCTGGGATTACAGGCCTGCACCACCACGTCTGACATACGTTTTCATTTGATTTAGACAAAATACGCAGGGGTAGAATAGCCGGGTCATTTGGTAAGTGTGTGTTTAACTTTCCATGAAACTTCCCCATTGTTTCCCAAAGTGGCCGCACCATTTGGCAGTGTAGGAGAGTCCTGGTGCCCTTCATCCTCCGCCACGCTTGGCATGATGGGTGGTCAGTCAGTGTGCAACTTCACCACTTTTAAATGCACCATCCAGAGGGATTACATTTCTCTCACAGTGCTGAGCAACAGACATCACTGTTTTTTTCCAAATTTATCACCTCAAACAGAAACTGTAAACACTGAGCAACAGCTTTTCACTCCCCACTCCCCAGTGCCCGACAACCTTTCATGTATTTCTGTCTCTATGCATTGGTCCATTCTCGATATTTCACACACATGGAACAATACAGTCATGTTCCTTTGGGAGCTCCCTTATTTCATTTAGCACAAGGGTTTCAATTGCACCCATTTTGTAGGATGTGTCCAAATACTACTCCTGTGTGTGTGTGTGTGTGTGTGTGTGTGTGTGTGTGTGTGGTACTGGGCATTGAACCCAGGGGCATTCTACCTCTCAGCTACACCCCTGGCCCTATTTTAATTTTTATTTGGAAACAGAGTTTCCCTAAGTTGCTGAGGCTGGCCACAAACCTGCAATCCTCCTGTCTCAGCCGCTCAAGTACTGGAAGTACAGGCGTGTGCCACCACACCCGGCTACACTATTCCTTTTTACAGCTGAATTATATTCCATTCCATAGATATACCGCATTTTGCCTATCTGCTGCTAATCACTGGGTTTATTTCCACGTTGTGACTATTACAAATGATATTGCAATGGACACTGGTGTATAAAAGTCTTGACGAGTCCCTATTTTCAACTCTTTTGGGTTTATGAAGAGTGGAATTACTGGGTCATATGGTCATTTTATGTTTAGCTTCTTATGTCTGCCAAACTATTTTCCACAGTGGCTGTACCATGTACGTCCCCACCAGCCATGTGCAAGAGCTCCAGTTTCTCCGCCTCCTTGTCGACACTCAGTCCTCTCTTCCTCTTCTTTTTTGTGGTTGTTGTTTGTAACTGTGGCCATCGTAGCCATTCCAGTAGGTGTGAGAGGTGGTGTCCCACTGATGAACCTGCGTGTTGGGGTTTGTTAAAGAGCTATTGAGAATGCGTGTTCTTCCTACTCCAAACTTGAGTCGCTTCTATTTTGCTAGTAGTCTGTCCTTTTCATTTAAATTTTCAAATGTACTGGCATACAATGGTTTATGTAACAACTTTAACTCTGCTCTCTATAGAATCTATAGCAATATCCCCTTTTCATTCTTATTATGTATCATTTTTACTCACTTTTCAGATCCATTTTTGGCGGTGTTAATTAGTATTTAATTAGTTAATTAGTATACAATAGTTAATTTGAATTTTTTTTGCCATGTTTAATATAGCTATAATTTTTCTTTAGGTCTCATTTTCTGTTTTCTAATTTCTTAGCTGTATTCCTAGCTCATTAATTTCAGTATTTAATATTTTTAATATATTCAAGTAGGCTGTTAATTTCCATGAAAGCAAGCAATATCCTGTAAATTTTGATGCAGAGTATTTTAATGTCATTTACATAAATGATATGTCCTGATTTCTTTTATCACTTTCTTTCTTTGATCAATTGGTCATTTCAAACAGTATCTCATAATTTCAAAGCAAATTGGATTGTTTTTATTGGTACTGGGAATTGAACTCAGGGGCAGTCCACCTTCAAACTACACCCCCAGCCATTTTTATTTTTCATTTTGTTTTTTTTTTTTTTAGATGGGTAAAGATTTACTAGGAATCATGGTTTCAGAGGTTTCAGTCCATAGGGCCAGCTCCAAAGCATAAATGTCAGGGGTCGCGGTGGTAGAGTATGGAGGGATGCTACTCCGCCATCATAGAAGACAGAAGCTGTTTCCCCATCGTGGAGGACGGAAGCCGCTCCCCCATCATTGTTCTGAGTGAGCCCCAACCAATAGGAAGAGTTGGAGAGTTATAGAATGGCGGAATTTAGATTCAAACTCCTGATTGAAGTTTATGCCAATTTATTCTCACACTTCACACCAGGTATGGGAGCCCTAACCCTGCACAGCCGAGATTCAGCAGGGGAGCTTACCAGAACGCATTTTCTTCTCCAGGTTCTTGGGTTGTCGCCGTTGGTGGGAGACACACCAGCAGTCGTGGAGCACGGTGACAGGGAGTCTGGCAACTCGCTGGACTTGGAGCTGGAGTCTCACTGGGCCTAACTCTCTTGGGCCTTATATACTGTTTAAGGGGTCTTATCTTAGGTGGACATATGCTCCTTCAGCTGAGGCTGGGCATGCGCAGTTACAGCCAATGCTAGGGTTGCATCATTTGGGGGAAGCGGTAAACATGTCTATCACTCAAGCCAGGCCTGGAAAGTTCCCGGGCTGTCATTTTGGGTGTTTTACTTTTTACTCACACACATTTGCCTTCAAATGGCAGTACTTATGTCAAGCAATTCACAATTCAAAAGGGCATGTCCAAAGGCACTCTCCACAATCATGGAGGACGGACGTCGCTCCCACATCATGGCGGCCGGAAGTTGCTCCCGAATCATGGAGGCCAGAAGTCGCTCTCGCATCATGGCAGCCAGAAGTTGCTCCCACATCATGGCAGCCAGAAGTTGCTTCCACATCATGGTGGCCGGAAGTCGCTCCCACATCATGGCAGCCAGAAGTCGCTCCCACATCATCTAGGCCAGAAGCTGCTCTCACATCATGGAGAACGGAAGTCGCTCTCACATCATGGAAGATGGAAGTTGCTCCTGCATCACGGCACCTGGAAGCCATCTCACATCATGGAGGATGGAAGTTGCTCTCATATCATGGAGGATGGAAGTTGCTCTCATATCATGGAGGATGGAAGTTGCTCCTGCATCATGGAGGATGGAAGTCGCTCCCACATCATGGAGAACGGAAGTCGCTCCTGCATCATGGAGGATGGAAGTCGCTCCCACATCATGGAGAACGGAAGTCGCTCCCGCATCATGGCGCCTGGAACCCATCTCACATCATGGAGGATGGAAGTTGCTCTCACATCATGGAGAATGGAAGTTGCTCCCACATCATGGAGAACGGAAGTCACTCCTGCATCATGGCGCCTGGAAGCCATCTCACATCATGGAGGATGGAAGTCGCTCCCACATCATGGTGTGATGTTATTAGGCTTATATAAATTTAGGATTGCTTTTATTTTTCTAATGAATTGAACTTTTGTCATTTCAAATTAATGTTTTTATCATATATAGAAGTAGATTGTCTAATATAAATAGTGTTACACTAGCTTTCTTTTTGTTACTTTTTTCCAGCTGTCTCTTTTTTGCAGCATTTTACATGATTTCTGGTGTCTGTATGCTTTTGATGTTATTTCTTGTACACTTCATATGGTTGAGAGTTTTTCTAATTCAATCTCACAGTCTTTATCTTTTCATGAAAAGATTTCGCTTGATCTATTTTTAAGGACATTACTGCTATTTTTGTATGCAGAGCATCCGTCTTTTATTTATCTTACATGATCTGTTTTCTTATTTTTCCCTACGGGGTTGACTTCTTTTAAATTAATTGAGAGTTTTACCATTCTTTCCTCAGTTGGTCTGAAGTTACATGTTGCTTTGCTATTGTTTTCATGGTTATCCTAGAGTTTATAACATATACACTCTTGATTTATCTATGCGTGTGTGTGTGTGTGTGTGTGTGTTTGTGTGTGTGCACGTGCGTGTGTGTGTGAGTGTGTTGCTGGGGATTGAACCCAGGGGCATTCTACCTCTGCGTTAGACCCCCAGCACTGTTTAATTTTTTTCTTTCGAAACAGGATCTTGCTAGGTTGCTGAGAGTCTCACTACTTGCTGAGGCTGTCCTCGAACCTGTAATCCTTCTGTCTCAGCCTCTCAAGTACTGGGATTACAGGCATGTGCCACCACACCCTGTTGGTCTTTAATATGGACTCATTTTTATCCCTTCCTGGACAATGCAAGGGCCTTTTTTTAAAAAATATTTTTATCCTCTCTCAATTTATATAGACTTGTATGTTTTAATTATATCTGTTTGCAAATCTCTAATACCTCAGTAGCATCATTCAGTACAGTCACCATGCACGTCTCTTTACCCTCTTACTTACTATTCATTCTTTCCAGCTTCTTACCCTCCTCTCAGCAGGGCTGATTTTCCTTCTCTTTGAAAACCATTACTTAGTATTTTCTTTAGCTCTGGGCTGCCAGTAACCAATTCTCTCAGTTTCCTTTTTACAGTTTTCTCCTTTGGTTTTCAGTGTTTTCTTTATTAATTCACTTTTGGAGATAGGGCCTTGCTGTGTTGCCTACGCTGGTTCAGGGGATCCTCCTGCCTCATCCTCCTGAGTGCTGAAACTACAGGTGTGCACTGTTATGCGTGGCTGATGGCCCTGTAGTCCATGGGGACTCTGCCCCTGGGGCCCACTTTATTGTTTCACTGATTTATTTACTCATGCATGTATTTCTGTGGTACTGAGGACTGAACCCAGGGGTGCTTGTTTCAGTTGGCACAGTCTCTGCTGTGCTCTAACACCTGACACACAGAAAGCTTAGAGGAAGGAAGATGTCTTTGGTTACATGTCTGGAGATTTCAGCCCACATATATATATATGGTCCATTCATGCAGGCTGCCAAGTAGGAACCAAGCAATAGGTCATCAGGGCATGATGGCAGGAGGCAGAGAGGAGGAGAGAGCCTGTTATCAGCTCGGGGAAGCTGTGGCAGCTGGCAGGGAAGCACTGTTCCTGGCCATGCCCCGGGGACTCTCCCCAGAAGCCCAACCCTGCCTCCGACACGGCTGACTTGTCTACCAAGTGAGATCCGGGGACAGTCTGCATCCAAACTGTACAGCGCTCTTCCCCTGAGCTACATCCCCAGCCCTTTTCATGCTTCTTATTTTGAGACAGGGTCTTGCTACGTTGCCCAGGATGGCCTCAAAATTGCAATCCTCCTGCTTCAGCCTGCTGAGTCACTGGGATCACAGGCATGCACCACTGTGCCCGACCATTTTATTTTATATTATTGTGGTCTTGGAGCTGCAACCCAGGGGCACTGAGCCACATCCCCAGATAGTCTTTCTTTATTTTCATTTTGAGACAGGGTCTAAGTTGCCAAGGCTGGCCTTGAACCTGCGATCCTCCCACCTCAGCCTCTGGAACAGTTGGGATTACATACAGGTGTGCACCACCACACCCACCTCTCCTTTATCATAAACACATCCGAAGCTCCATTGCTTTTTGTGCTGCCCAGGGACAGAGCTCCCTTTCCCTAGCAAGGCCGTCTGCTCCGTGATCAGGCCCAGAGCTCACTGCCACGCTCACTCCTGCCTGCTGTGACGCAGAGGCACGTGGTGGCCCGAGGCTGTGAAGCAGACGCGCTGACTCGCCCCCTGGCTCTGCGGATTATCTTGGCCGCGTTTGGTGGGGTGGCACCATGTTGGAATACGTACAGATTCTTTCAAGAGCGCTGTTTTAACAAACAGCCCCCGTTTGGGCATTCCGCGAAACAGCTTTCATGACTTACTGTGTGAACCCCCAGCGGGTCCTGGGTACTCCAGTGCGTCTTTAATGCAAGAAAACCCAACGCAGGGCTCTGCTGACAGCCCTGGCCGCTAAGGCAGTCAGAGTGTTTACAGCCAGGAGTGAGGGAAAGGAAGGCGTTTTGAGAACTCCAGCTTGACCTCTTTGAATTTGTCACCCTCTAAAAGAAAGCTGGGGCATTTTGGCCTTGAGGGAACAATGCCTGGAATGACAGAAGCAGGGGCCAGACGGGCTCCTGTGTTCTCCGCCCACAGCGACGCTTTCCACTCCCAGAGAAGAGAAGGCTCAGGCTGGTGCTCAGCACAGAAACCACCATGGTGCCAGCTTGGGTGGTGTCCTTCCTGGGAAGGACCATGACGGTCCAGAAGCCAGCCTTGTCATCCTGTCAGCATTGTTACCCTGGAGACAGTGACGCTGGGAGGAAGGGATGTGACAGGCATGGCCACTGTCATGTCCTGTCTTGCATGGGAGCAGTGGCGTGCTCAGCCGTGGACTGCAGGCCGACCTGTTTCTGCACATTGACACGTAGGAATGACATGTAGGAAGCCTTCAGGAACACAGTCGCAGCCGTTGCCCTTGTAGACGACTTTGTTACTTAAATGGGTTTTGTGGTCCTTTCTACCGAGTATTTGTATTGGGGTGTAAACACTGAAGCTAAGGAAGTGATCAGAAGAATGGTGAAGTCTCCTTACGAGTTGGATATAGTCTGCTACCAGCACACGAGTTCCTATGGTTTTATCAGGGAATCGAGAGAGGGGCAGGCGTGTTTGCCTGTCTCCTGTGGCTGCGGACGGTGGCCCCACCCAGCGGCAGGTGTTGCTGGTCCAGGTGCACTCTGCAGTTTCTCACCCGGCTCCTCAGCGCCTGTGTCATTCAGAGATCGCCACAGAAGACCTCCCTCTGAAACGTCCACAGGAGGGTTAGGCCTGGTGGCAGCCGTGCACCTGCAGACACGCCCCCGCTGTGCATGCGTGGCTCACCTCATCGGCTGAGGCCATGTCAACTGGCTTGTGTCACTTCTTCTATGATAGGAAAAAATAATGGTACCTGCTTTAATAGACTGCGACTGCGCTCTCAGACCCTGCTGCTCCTGTTTTAAGATGGAGGAAATCTGCTCTTGCTTTTATTGAATGGTTATTAGCAAGTCAATTCATGCAAATGTGAAATACAGTCTCCCTTCAGTAGGTGTCAGGGATTGGCTCCCAAAGCTGCCCACCCATACCCTAACGGCACTGGAATCTGCAGCTGCTCAGGCCCTCAGAGGAAATGGTGTGGTGTCTGCATGTCACCCATGCACATCCTCCCTCCCCTGGACTTTCCATCATCCCGAGATGACTTCTAAGACCTAATGCAATGCCAGTGCTATGTAAATAGTTGTTATTTTTTTTGAGGACTAATGACAAGTCAAAGGTGTGAGCAGGGTGCAGGGACACATGCCTATAATCCCAGCAACTCAGGAGGCTGAGGCAGGAGAAGTGCAAGTTTGAGGCCAGACTGGGCTTCTAAGAGAGATCCTGTTTTCAAGAAACAAACAAACAAAAAGGGCTGAGGTGGTAGCTCAGTGGTAGAGTGGCCCAGTACAGAAAAAAAAACATTCTGCACATGTTCAATATGGACACAATTTTGCTTTGAATGTTTTCAGTCCTTGGGTGGCTGAGTGTGAAATTGGTCGCATGTGGATGAGGAGCCCGTGAATGTAACGGGCCTGACCGTGCAGCGTTGGTGACTAACTGAATCGTCCCTGTGGATCTAGCATTTGTTCAACTAACAGTCCGGGCACTGCTGAAGTAGATGTGAGCCTCCTCATGCGGTTGGACTGGGGAGGCAGCAACGGCTCAGACGCCTGTCCCACCTGGAGGAGGTCAGGAGCATCCAGAGGAAGCGGCTTCAGGGCTCTGGGCATCCCTGGGGGAAGGGAACATCGCCACTCCTAGTACTTGGGAGGCTGAGACAGGAGGATCACAGGTTTGAGGCCAGCGTGGTAACTTAGCGAGACCCTGTCTTGAAATAAAAATAAAAAGGGCTAGGGGTAGAGTTCAGAGGCCAACCCTCCTGGGTTCAATCAGTAGTACTTGCAAAAAAATTTACTATGTGGTCTTGAGGTGCAGCTCAATGGTAGCGCACGTGCTTAGCATGTAGGAGACCCTCGGTTCAATACCTAGCATATGTATATAGATGAATGACTTACACATGAGGCTTTCTGTGCTGACATGTCCCGGATTCCTGGGGTATCTTCTACTTGATGATGAATTCATTTTTTTCACAATCCGTTCTCAATGTTGGTTCATCTCGGCTTCTCAGATGCCTATATTGTGGTACAATGTGCTTAAAATGTACCACCCTAACCATTTTCAAGTCTACAGTTGAGTGGCATTAAGTTCGCTCACACTGTGTAGCCGTTACTAGCAGCCACCTCTAGAACTTTTTCATCTTCCCCCACTGTATATCTGCTTTTTAATAAAATAAATTTGGTGTGCTCGGTAGAAAAGGGTGGATTGGGGTGTAGACCAAAGTCTGGCTGATGCGTTACAAGGCGTGACTTTGCAGCTGGTCTGGAATGTGGCAGGTGGACTGTTGCATGGATGGAGGGATGAATAAGCATCTTTCTTTTTTTCCTTCTCTCTTTCTCTCTTTCTTTGTTTCTTTTTTTTTTATTGGTGGTACTGGGGATGGAACCCAGGAGCCTTCTACCTCCGTGCTACAACCCCAGTCCTATATTATTTTGGAAACAGGGTCTTACTGTGTTGCTAAGAGCCTCACCAAGTTGCTGAGGCTGGCTTCAAACCTGAGATCCTCCTGTCTCTGCCTCTCAAGTACAAGGATTACAGCTGTGCACCACCATGCTCAGCTAAGTAAGTGTATTTCTTAAACGAGGGGGTGTTATCATATTGCCTATTGTAAGGAAAAAAATTGACAGAAATAGAATTTTCCTTCATCTAAAAGGTGTGCTCTGGCTGTGAAAGGTCTCACAGCTGAGACGCTCAAAGGTGGTCCCGTGTTAGTTTGCTAGGGCTGCCGGAGACTGGGTCGCTTATCAATGGATGTTTATTTTCTCACAGTTCTGACAACTAGAGGTCCAGGTGCAGGGTATCTCCTGAGACCTGTCTCTTGCCTGCGATCAGCGTCTTGTGCCTTCGTCCTCACATGGTTTTTCCTCTGTGTGTCTGTGTCCTGTTCTGCTCTGCTTACAAGGACACCCATCCTGTTGGGTTAGGGCCGCCCTCGTAACCTCGTGTGACTCCTTACTCTGTATTTACTTCTGGGAAGGCCCTATCGCCAAACCTGGACACGTTCTGAGGTTCTGGAGTTTAGGACTTCGACATAAGAATTTTAGAGGTGATCGGAGCACAGTTCAGCCCTAACAGCCTCAGCTCTAAACACCCTCACGTCCCTTGGCAGTTCCGGATGAAGCCAACAGAGCTGGCGCCCCATGCCCAGGCAGGAATCCTTCCCAAGTCCCGTGATTGTAGCAGAACGTTACAGCAGCACCTCTGAGATCCCAGAGACAGAATGTCCTCCTGTTTCTGAGCCATGTGCATTACATTTTTCTTAGAAAGAATAATAAACAGACAGAATAGTCTAAGCCCTGCCTTCCTTGTCTGTCAAGAAGAACCCTGCTGTTCTCCGGAGCCCACTCTCATCTTGTAGTCTTTATCTGCAAATACCTGCCCTGGAAAAAAATCAGTCCACGGGCTCGAAGGGGTTCCACACAGCTCGAAATCAACACAGGACTGTGAGACAGAGCCTCGCTCGGCAAGCAGTAACATGTCATTTCAGTCCAAGGAGAGGCACTGACGGCGACTGACACGTCAAGGCGAGTCTTTTAGCATGGTGTGTCGTGAAATGGGGATGTGGCCCTGCGCTGGAGAGCTTGTCTAGCACGTGCAAGGCCCTGGGTTTGATCCCCAGCACTGCCAAGTGAACCAATAAATATATAATTGCATTTCAATTTCAGTTACTGCAATGAACTACTGTTACCTAGCGAGTCCTCCTTTTAAGGTACATGGTACACCGGAAAACAGTCAGGTATGAGTTTTGAGCAATCGCTTTTATGGCTATATTGTGTGCAGGGAAATGCAGTATTGTGGTAGAATAATAATTACCATGAGGGGTATCAGTAGTAGTTATGCCCCATCTGTGATGGCTGGCCACGTGTACTTTTTTTCTAACGGTATGTGTGTGTGAGCAGAGATGGTTCCATGTTTTATCCGATTGCCACACTTGATGGAGTAAATAGAATGGCTGCGTGGCCAGAGGGCTGGTGAAAATAAAACCCATGAATTGTACTCAGCTAGTCATGATAAAGGCGTATTCTATTTCCCTCATTTCTTCTTCCCTTCCCTCCCTCCACTTTTGAACTCTTCCTGTGAGCCCGGCACTGTCTGTTACATCTATCAATAGCAAACTCTACCTTAAAGATTTTCAGGTTTTCTTGGTAGTAAACTGTCTTTGTGTGTGCGTGTGTGTGTGTGCGCACGCGCGCGCGCCTACGTGCGCCTTCCTGAGAATTGAACCCAGGGCCTTGAGCATGCTGGGCAAATGCTCTACCATTGAGCTACATTCCTAGCCCTTTTGTATTTTAATTAAAACAATTTTCGTGAGGTAGTGGAGAAGGAACCCAGGGGTACTTTATCATTGAGTTACATCCCCAGCCTTTTTTTGTTTGTTTTTTTTTTTGAGACAGTGTCTTGCTAAATTTCCCAGACTGGCCTCAAACTTGTGATCCTCCTGCCTCAGCCTCCTGAGTAGCTGGGATTACACTCAACTAGTAAACTGTCATTTTTTAAATGGAGCAGAATAACAAACTGTTGCTTATACATCGGCTATTTAAATCTTTGTCAGCAATGATCCATGAAGAATTTTTAATGTACATTGAGGAATGGTATTTTAGGGTCAGTTCCTGGTTTTCAGATAGAATTTGCTTCTCTAAATCTGTATAGAAAATTGGAAGGAGCTGATCTGTCTCTGTTCCGGCCAGCATTCTTGCAGCTATAATCTAGAAGACTGAACACGTAACTTAAAGGAAAGAAGATTTATTTTCTTATGGTTTCAGGCTCAGTCCATGTGAGGCCAGGGCCATGATCTCAGGGCATGGCGGCGGGAGGTGGAGAGGGAGAGCACATGGCTGTGCTCCTCACATAATGGAAGCTGGAAGCAAGAGAGAGAACCAGGAGAGGAAGAACCATATATATAATCCCCAAGGCCGCACCCCAGGGACCATCTCCAGCCACACCCTACTGGCCTGGGTCTCCACCCAGATAAACCCTCCACTGCTGGGATTACAACTCTCAAGACCCAATTACATCATCTCCAAACACTAATAATGAGCTCTTTAGGGGACATTTCGTATCTTACTATAACAGTCTCAAACAAGAACAACAGCAAAACCTCTCGCTCATCCCTGGCCCTCCTTGGTGGCTTCCTTGACTCTCGTCTCACACTCCCTTATTTTGCATTAATGCTATCATCATTTCCACTCCCTTACTAATCAGTACAGGTCCACTAGTTATTATTCATTATCAAGTGATCGGTTATCATTCATTATAAAAACGAGAAAGCGTGGGTCAGGTACACTTATCATGGGCATTCTGCAGGACCGTTAGGCAGGGTTCTCCCAGGAGATTTCCCCGCGTGGGTGCAAGTCTGAAAAACTCAAAGTGCCTTTTGGAAGGAAACAGCCCGGGCGCGCCCAGGTTCTTCTAATGTGTCCGTGTGTTATTTTAGGTCTCCGAATTCAATCCTCTGACGTTCACCAGTGTAATCGAGTGCGAGAAGCCAAACAATGACCTGACTCGGTTCCGTGGCTGCATGTGAGTATGGAGAATCTACCCACGCGTACCTATCTGTGTGATGAACTATACACACGCACACGCACACACACACACACACGCATACACACACAATTACATAACAAGTAGTGAATATTCTTTGCCACGTGCCGTAGGCATTGGGGAATGTTGCCCAACAGTTGAGTCTTGCTAGCTGCCTATGGGATGAGTTGGTAAGGACCGGTCAGCAGTGGTGACTTATCTACGCCATTATAATGAGGAGAGGTCCCTTGTTCCCTCCTAGCAGACTCTTGAGAAAGCTGAGAACAGGCCAAGGGAAATGAGACGTGGCCTCAGTCAATGGACGCTGGATCCAGGCAGAAGAAACCTGGATGAAGTTCATCCTTCCTCCATTCACTCAGTCATTGAACGAGGATGTATTGAGTACTTATTATTATGGGGCCCTGGTCAATGCTCCGAATTTTTTTTTTTGGCGGTACCGGGGATTGAACGCAGGGGCGTTCTACCTCCGCGCTACACGCCCGGCCCCATTTTTTATACTTTATTTTGAAACCAGGTCTCACGAAGTTGCGGAAGGCCTCACTAAGTAGAGAGAGAGAGAGAGAGAAGGAGAGAAAAAGAGAGAGAGAGCTGAGGCTGGCCGCGAACCCAGATCCTCCAGTCTCCGCCTCCCAAAGTACTGGGATTACAAGCGTGCGCCACAACGCCCGGCGCAATGCTCCGAATTTAATACAGTGTCTAAGTAAAATTAAAAAAAAAAACCCTACCTACATATTTATTTCATTCTAGTTAGAAGAAAAAACTACAAACACAAACAAAAAAACACACGCTATGTCCAACAGCCCAGCCCCCTTCCTTGCTCCTGTACAGAAAGACCAAAAGGTGGATAAGTGGCCCGGGAGTGGCCACATGTTGCTGCTTATTTGAGCTGGGCCATGGGTACGGAGGAGATCATTATATTGTCCTTTCTGCTTCCACGTTTGGAAGTTTCCATGATGATAGTAATGTTCATGTGTGTGGTCGGTTGGTGTCGGGGGGGAGGCAGAATGGAACAGAGCGTGTGAAGATGGAGTTGCTGAGTTTGCAGATGGTTTCAGGGAGGATGAGGCAGGCGACCAGCCCTGATGCGCTGCTCCGACTCCTCCATCGGCCGACTCCGCAGGCTTAGCTCCCTTGTCTAGAGGGTGCTGCACCTTCTCCCTGCTGCCGTCTGCCCAGGCACAGGCTCAGAGATGCTACCAAGCTACAGCTCAGTGGCCCAGGTGCAGCATGACCGCCCCAGTGTGGTGGTGCACCCTGCTTCTGAAAATGGGCTCCATCTCCAAGAGCTCCCCATGGAAGCTTGAATCTTTAAATTTCTGATGCATCCAGCACACGATTGGCATCCTGAGATGCTTGGGGACTTCACAGCAAATCTGAAATGTGTCTGCAGCCAAGTGATGCCCTGGCCACCCAGTGAAGAGGCCCCGAAGATCAGAACTTGGAAAATGTTGGGTCAGCCCTTAAAGGAACCAGTTAAAGATGGGTAAAACTCCTGAGGACAAATGTGAACATTAACTCTACAAGATTTGGGGGGAGAACCCTCAGCTTCCCATGTGTACCCCGTCTGCTGTGGGTCTTCTGGGTTCTGTCCACTCCTGGGCCATCTTGTCCAGGCCTCCTTGACCAGCTGCCCCAGGAGTTCATAGACATGGCACCATGCCCAGCCACTCTGTGAAGCCCTAGTCTTGTAGGGCCAAGTCAGCTACATAGAACGAGCACTGGGTTTCCAAAGACATCTTCACCTGAAATAATGGTTGTGAAGGGAGGTGAGGGCAGCCCCTAGGGAGAATATTCAACAGAATTCTTGCCCATGGGGTAATTTTATGATGCCAACTCTACAGAAAAAGGGGGGGGGTAGACATCTTCCTCCAAACACTGCACTTTAAGCTCATGTCTGTGTTCCCTTCTCTCCAGCGGGGCCCCCATAAAGCCCCTGAGTGATCTCCTTAGCTTGTGTGCTCAGAGAGCTGCTCATACGACCCTTGCCCACCGTAGAGTTGGGTGTACACTGAAGGGGATCGAACCCTGTGCCAGCAGCTTCCAGTCTCACCCTCAGGGAATGACCTTTGCGGTGGGGCATTAAACAAGTCTTCTTGGCACCAAGGCTGCCAGGCTCGGCAGCCCACACTTTCTAGCTACATAACCTTGGGGGAGCTATTTAACCCGACTCATCTGTATAATTGGGATAATCTTAGGTTGCCCCTCATGTCCTTACTGAAGTTTCAGTTCATGTAATACACAGAAAGTTTTCAGAATGGTTAGGTGCTTAATAAATGTTGACCACTATCACCGCGGCTGCTCTTGATAGAAATGGCATCCTCGTTAATAATATAGAGCAAGGAGCGTGGAGGGCCAGGAGAGGAGTACAGCTCCAAACTTGAGTGGTCCCCAGGACGCAGCGAGTTGAAGAGGTGGCTGGGAGAGCTGCCTGCCTTTAATTCGTGTGTCTGGAAGAGCTGCAGAAGAAAGGAAGATAGGTTTGGAAAACTCAGGGATACTCTGAGTTTGAGGAGTGGCAAATACATAAGGCAGAGTGATTCAGCGGACAGCCAAAAAGATGTGGGATGGGAATTGTGTCAGTCTCTTGTCCCCATTACTATAATGAAATTCCTCAGGCTGGGTACTTATAAAAAGGTTTATTTTTTTATTTTTTATTTATTTTTTTTTGCGGTACTGGGAATTGAACCCAGGGGCATTCTACCTCCGAGCTACACCTCCAGCCCTATTTTTTTTTATTCTTTATTTTGAAACAGGGTCTCACTAAGTTGCAGAGGACCTCACTAAGAGCTGGCTGTGAACCCAGATCCTCCAGTCTCAGGCTCCCAAGTACTGAGATTACAAGCGTGCACCACCACGCCTGGCTAAAGAAGTTTATTTAGCTCACAGTTTTGGAGGCTGGAAGTGCAGCATGGTGCAGACTCTGGTGAGGGCCCCCCTGGCTGTGTCGCTCATGGTGGATGGCATCATGGTGGCAGTGTGTGCAACAAAGAGAACACTAAACTGTATTCTTTAAGTGGGTGGATATTATGGTCTGTGAACTATATCTCATGCTATTAGAAAGTGTTCGGAGCTTCATTATTCAAGTATACTTTAGTGCTCAATGTTCCTTAAAACAATCCTCATAGTTAAACCCTAATGAAGTCCTCGGTTAGGAACTGAAAGTAGAAGCGCTCCCCACCCCTTTCAGGTATCTGCAGCGCTCTCTCCTTAGCACCTGTCCCCAGGCCCTGAGGTCCCCTCTTAGTGGAGACTTGGCTCAGGTTGGCTCTGCACCATTGCGTTCAGTCACATCATGGCACATGGTGATCATTGAAACCACAACTCAATGGAATATTAGCACTTTCCCCTAAAGAATGAAGCTAACGAGGCTGGCTGGCCCCTTGGTCATCTGATGTAACATTTCACTTTGTAAAGCCAGTTGTCTATGTCTTCTTTCAGATCTATCGATGTTTGCTTTTTCTATTTAGTGGCTTTGTTGTTGGGTGCATATGTATTTATTATTGTGTCTTCCTGTTGAATTGACCTTTTTATTGTATAATGTCTTTCTTTGTCTTGAGGGACAGTTTTTCACTTCAAGTCTGTCTGAGGCAAGTATGGCCACTGCTGCTCTCTCTTGGTTACACTTCTTACCCCAAAGTAAGAATCCACAGAGCAGTGTCCAGAATGTTCCTTCCTGCATGCTGCAGAGCCACATACAACCACATAGGACCGGCCTGAGCCTCGGACGCCATCAGGAGCCCATAGCCTGAGTGTTGGAGTGGCCTCCTCATCCCATGGGAGATGGCAGCAGGACCATTACTAACAACAGAGCAGTCATGGTTCCCTACCCCTTCCTGCCCAGTGTCTCAATGGAGCTTTGTGTGGTGCATGTCCAAAATATCCTCACTGTGCTGGGCGTGGTGGCACACACCTGTAATCCCAGTACTTGGGAGGCTGAGACAGGAGGATCGCAGGTTCAAGGCCAACTTCAGCAACTCAGTGAGACTCTCAGCAACCTAGTGAGACTCTGTTTCAAAACAAAAAATAAAAAGTATCCGGGCACCGTGACTCATGCTTGTAATCCTAGTACTTGGGAGGATCCAGGTTCGCGGCCAGCCTCAACTACTTAGTGAGGCCCTCCGCAACTTAGCGAGACCCTGTTTCAAAATAAAGAATAAAAAAGAATAGGGCTGGGGGTGTAGCTAAGAGGTAGAATGCCCCTGGGTTCAATCCCCAGTACCACAAAAAAATTTTTTTAAATAATAAAAAATAAAAATAAAAAGTGCTGGGGGTATAGCTTGGAGGTAGAAGACCTCTAGGTTCAGTCCCCAGTACCCCCCCAAAAAATACCCTCATGACCCACAGTGACCAGGCATTCAGATGAACTGTAACTCCATCCACTAGACTCTTCAAAACTAGATTATTTTCATTTACCTTGGCACCTTTAATTGACATGATTGCATCCTGAGAAAACTGGGCATCAATACAAAACAGAGATTGGACATTTCTACTCTTAAATTAGGTAAACAAAAACCCGCGCAACTTACTAAAGAAATGTCTTCCCAGGATTCGGCAGTGCCAGGGATTGTCTGTCAGTCATCTATCATTCCGTGCTCCCTACCTGGGTCAGTCAGGTGCCCATAGGCACAGAGGGAGTGCTGCTCACATCATGCTAAGTGGGGGGCAATTATTTGCTGAGCGTCCATTTCCACCAGACTCGGTGGGGCTCAGGGGACCCACACAGGTGGTGCAGATACTGAGTTAGTAGCAGCTGAGCGGCCACTACCTGTGAGGCCCACTGGTTCAAAGGGGGAGTAGCCTGTAGGGACCCCTGATGAGGGGGCTCTCTGGGAAGACCCATATCCCTGTTCAAGGGACACATTCCAGGGAATTAACACCCTGTCCTCTCCTGCTCTTTTAATGCCCTTCCCAACATCCCCTATTGGGTAGACCCAACACAAAGCCACAGCCAAGCATCCTTCAGCCTTTTTTAGGGACTGAGGGGATGTCAGGGTTTCAGAATGGATTAAGATATGAGGATTCATGGCCAGAGGTCCTAGGAGCTTAGCACAGAGAATATTCTTGAAGGCTGTAAGACCTGAGCCCAGGCTAGAAGGCTGATGTCAACATGGGGTAGACAGGACGTGCCTTGCCCCCTGGCTGGGGCAGAAAGCCCGCACAGGAAGGGCTGCAATGGAGCTGCAGAGCATGCTGAGCCCCACGCACAAATCCAGAGGAAGGGTGTTCCCAGGAGAATGCAACGTGCATACTTGTACCCTGGAAGATCACTCCAGTGGCAGCGAGTGACAGACATGAGGGACCCAGCCTGGTGGTGTCTCCAGCAGAGAAATGCAGAGAGCCTGATTTAGGGCAGAGCTGCCCGGCGATCATGAGGAGGACGCCATGGATCAAAGGCACAGAGAGCGAGAAGCTGAGGACTGAGGGTTGAATGGATGCGAGAGTGAGGGAGGAGTGCAGAACACCGAGGTTGCTGGTCCAGGTGACGAGGTTGACACGGAGCCACTACCCAGGCTGGAGCTGAGAGAAGGGCCGGGTCTCCAAGTGTCACAGGTGACGCACCCCAGGAGGCAGTCAGCTTGAAGACACTATTCCAGGTGCCTGGACTTTTGCGCCTTGGCCCTGTAACTTGGGGGGCGAAGCCTGAGCGCCAGAGCCTCCCATGCGTGTTCGGATGGGCAGATTTCCACCCCTGTTGCGGCGATTGCTGGCACTCACCTTCCCTCATATACCAGGACGCAGACAAATGAGACCTGTTCCCAACAGCTAGTGAGGTCACAGGAGACGCAACCTCTTTGGAGAGGAGACAGCTGAGCGGGACGTAGAGGAGCTGCACTCTGCCATCTCCCAAGGATCCTGCACGCGACACCTTCTAGCTGAGCTAAACGTTATCGCCAGACAGCTCTCTCATCAAGTTTTGCTTCCGGACAGTTTTGATTTAGAAGAAATTGGTTCAATGAGTCAAGAGGCCTGGGGACCTGAGCTAGATGAGCTCTTCCAAGGAGCTTAGATGAAATGTTAAAGGATGTGTTCAATTGCGGAGGCCTCTGTAACACAGCACCGCAGGCTGGGCGGCTTTGACAGCGAGCTTGATTTTCTTATTGTCTGGGGCCTGGAGGTCTGAGCTCAAGGTGCTGGCAGGGTGGTGTCTCCCGGGGGCTCTCTGCTTGGCCCGTAGGTGTTTGTCTCTCCTCGTGTCTTCCCATGGCTGTCCCTCGCTGTGTCCCTGTGTCCTAATCTCTTCTTACTATTCTTTTTCTTCTTTCCCAGTGCCAGGGATGGATCCTAGGACCTTGTGCATGTTAGGCAAGCGCTTCACCACTGAGCCATACCCCAGCCCCCAATCTCTTCTTAAAAATTCACAAGTTTGGCTGAATTAGAGGTCTGAACCAATTCCCTTTTGTGTGTGTGTGTATGTGTGTGTGTGTGTGTGTGTGTGTGTGTGTGTGTGTATGTGTGGTACCGGGGATTGAACCCAGGGGCATTCTACCTCCAAACTACACCCCCAGCCTGATTTTTTACTCTTTATTTTGAAACAGGGTCTCACTAAGTTGCAGAGGGCCTCACTAAGTAGCTGAGGCTGGCCGGGAACCCAGATCCACCGGTCTCAGCCTCCCGAGTACTGGGATTACAAGCATGCGCCACCACGCCCAGCTCCATTTCCCTTATTTTAACTTAAGTTCTTTTTTTAAAGACCCTGTCTACAAATACTGTCATATTCTGAGGTCCTGGGGGTCAGGACTACAACATGGGAATTCCAGGAAGGACACAGTTCAGGACTCAGAGGTGCCGAGTTCAATCCAAGGGGCTCAGGTTCTGGGGGTGTCTTCATGGAGTTGAGACTCACCCTGTGTGGCCCTGGGTCTGTACGCTGTTGGCTGGGACTCTCCCTCTCTGGATTCCAAGGCAGCCCTCCTGCTGCTGAGTGCAGGGACTCCCCTGGGTGCTACTGTTCCCTGGTCTTCCTTCCACTTCTGATGGGGGCTGTTCACAGCGGAGCGCATTCCCCTCCCCTGTGTCCGCTGCCTGTCCCTGCGGCTGTGGTCATATAGGCCGGTGCACCTGCTGGCGATGAGTTTCCATCTGCTTCAGTTTAATTAGAAAACACAGTACAGTTGTCTCTCGGCATCCAGGGGATTGGTGCCAGGCCCCCCCACCGATACCAAAGCCCAAACATGCTCAGGCCCTTCTATAAAATGGTGCAGGATCTGCTGCATACAACCTATGCACATCCTCTCTATACTTTAAATCATCCCTAGGTCACTTATAATACCTAATACAGGCGCTGTGTAAATAGTTGTTATGCTGTATTGTTAAAGGAATGATGACAAAAAAAAACATATATGTGCAATACAGATGAATTTGGTTTTTTTCCAATATCTTCCATCCCTGGTTGGTTGAATCTGCAGTTGAGAACCCACAGATATGGAGGGCTGGCTGTAGTTGCTAAAAAGCATGTGTCA
>PVJS01001278.1:23349-46809 GCA_004027185.1 Glis glis
AAAAAAAAAAAAAAAAAGCATGTGTCATATACAAGAAGGCTTTTCTTTTTTTTGTGTGTGTGTGTGGTACCAGGGATTGAACCCAGGGGCGTTTTACCTCCGAGCTACACCCCCGGCCCTATATTTTATACTTTATTTTGAAACCGGGTCTCATGAAGTTGCCGAGGGCCTCACTAAGTAGCTGAGGCTGGCCACAAATCCGGATCCTCTGGTCTCTGCCTCCCAAGTACTGGGATTACAAGTGTGCTCCACCACGCCCGGCTGAAATATTTTTCTCGTTTCTATTGTTCATCTCTTATTCCCAGTAAGCATGACTAAAACTTTGAGGCGATTTGTTTTTTACTGCTTTCCTAGAGAAATCGTTCCCACATCCAGGTATTCCTAGAGAGACATCCATGTCAGAAATGTGGCGCTGGGAGTCCTCTCACTCCGACAGTGTGAAGCAGGGCTTTGTAGGTAATGACATCCTACACAGGCTGGTCTCTTCATGCGTTAGCTGGCAGTGAGGTTTCCAGTCTTGAATCTCTTTTTAAAATAAAACTTGACTCTGTCTTAGAATTGCCAAAGTGTGTTGGCACCTCTGTGTCACTGAACGCCCCCCCGCCCCGTGGGTTCCATTTCCTCTGCTCTGCTGAAGAACCAACACTATGTTGGTGAATAACAGACTTGTCAAAAAATGCAGCATCAATGCCGGGCGTGGTGGTGCACGCTTGTAATCCCAGTACTTGGGAAGCTAAGACAGGAGGATCCGGGTTCGCGGCCAGCCTCAGCTACTTAGTTTGGCCCTCCGCAACTTAGTGAGACCCTGTTTCAAAATAAAGAAGTAAAATATAGGGCTGGGGGTGTAGCTCAGAGGTAGAATGCCCCTGGGTTCAATCCTCAGTACCACAAAAAAAAAAAAAAATGCAGCATCAGCGCGGGTTCCTCAAAAGATTAAGAATGGAACCACTACATGACCCAGCCATACCACTCCTCCGTATCTTTCCAAAAGAATTAATGTCAGAATACTGTAGTGACACATGCATATCCATGATTATAGCAGCACAGTTCACAATAGCCAAATTATGGAACCAACCTAGGTGTCCATCAACAGATGAATGGTATATACACACAGTGGATTTGTTAACTCAGCCGTAAAAAAAGACCACAGTTTTGTCATTTGCAGAAAAATGTATGGAACTAGAGAACATTATGCTAAGTGAGATCAGCCAGTCTCAAAAAGCCAAAGGTCATATGTTTTCTTTCCTATGTGGAAGCAAGAGGAAAAAATAGGAAAGAAAAGGAACTTCCTGATAATAAGGGGTGAGACCAGTAGAGTAGTGGAAGGGGATCAGGGGAGGGAAGATGTGAAGGGGAAAGGAGACTTGGGAAAAGAAACAGACAAAATAATATGGTGACCATATATGAAGGCATCACTACCAATCTCACTAGCATGCACAGGGAGGGAAGAGGAGGATATTGTGATGGGGTTAGGAAGGAACCACACCAAGAGATGTTGTGATATCTTGTACATATATGAATGTATCACTTTGAATGTCATTAGGATGTGTAATCATATTGCACCACTTAAAATTCTTTTAAAAAAATGCACCATCCCAGCATGCATTTTTAGCTTTGATTTCATTGTTTAGCTTCTCTTCTTCATCAGAAAATGTATTTATTTCCCTGGCCAGTGGGCTGTTACATATGTAAGATTAATTTTATACCCTGCTATTTTGATCAAGTAGGCCTGCTAGGAGTTGGCAGGAGGGAAAGTCTTCCAAGGGTCTCCAGCGAGCTGACAAGAACCACAGAGGAGGCATTTGGATGATGGGTGTGTGGGGAGCAGTGTTCACTAAGGGTATGAACAGGTGTTTTGGGGGGAAGCTGGCCCCCTCAGTGGCACTCCCTGGGGAGATGAGGCCTGACCTCTGATGTAGTGATTTGTGCATTGGGCTCCTGGGTCAGCGTCTATCTCAATGTGTTCCTAACCAGCATGAGTCATTGGTGGGCCAGAAGGACAAGTTTGAAAGCCAGTGGCTTATGCTTGGACTATCCTTCTGAATCTACATAGCAGTGAAACAGAATTTATATCCTTGTCTCATGGGATGTACCATGTTTCAAATTAAGTATATTAATATCTCCAACAACTTTATGACTTTCTATAAGAAAGAAAAAAGGTGAGGAAATGTTGCCAAAACTAATATAATTCCTTTCTCTAGAGGCATATTTGTATTCTTGTGACAACGCAGGGTAGTGGTTGGGAGAAAAGCAGGAGACGTACCGGAGACCACCTAGCAAGGCTGACCTTGTCTGTCCTCTCAACTCTGCCCTGTATTTTCAGAGTGGGTCCTCTCGAGCTGTGGTCAGTCCCTGGAGTAAAAACAATCCTATGTGCACAGTAAATAAACAAACATCACTCTATGGCCGCTGCTTCCAGAAGCCCAGTTAACGAGTGAACAGCAACTTCCTCTTGGCTGTTGTAGAGACCCCCACCCATGCTTGCGGCTCCCTATTCCCTTTTCCTGTTTAGCCTCCAGGCTCCCCAGAGTCCCCATTGTGTCAGGACATTCTTTCTCCAAGACAGTGCTTGATGGAGACGTAAGGCACACGTATGCAATCACATGACTTGTGCCAACTATTCCTCCACAGCATACACGACAATGGGGAAAAGGCTGGACTGTATAAGGAGAACCTGTTGCTGCGAGGGTGTACCATCAGGAATACAGAAGCAGTGGTTGGCATCGTCATCTATGCAGGTATTCACAGGCACCTGAGACCACGTGCTTTCACATGGTGCACTGTGCTCTTGAACATTCCTCCCTAATTTTTATCTGATTATAAAAGTAGCATATACCCATTGTAGAAAATTTGGGAAACTAGGAAAATGGAAAAAAGCAAAACCCAGAATTCCTCTAATTCCTCAACCAAAAGTGTTCTTTCTTGTCATTTTAGCATATTTCTTTCTATTACATCTGTAAGATTAATTTTATACCCTGCTATTTTGACCCAAGTTTATCATGTAAATATAATTGGATGGAAGCACAGCAGTTCATTACATGGGATCTACATCATTAGTCCCTAAACTCTTGGGCTGATTCACCTCATCCCTTCCTCTTTGCCTACAGGACACGAAACCAAGGCTCTGCTAAACAACAGCGGGCCACGCTACAAGCGCAGCCAGCTAGAGAGGCAGATGAACTGCGATGTGCTCTGGTGTGTCCTTCTCCTCATTTGTATGTCTCTGTTTTCAGCGGTCGGTAAGTCTCTAAGATAGATCACCAGTGAGTGGGCACTGCTGATCAGCCTCCCGGCGAGCTTGGTGGGCTGCCCTGACTCGTTCAGACCCAGTGTTCTAAAACACATTTTTCAACTCACTTGGACTCAAGGGTTGTTGGCATCCGCACAGGCCATGTTGAGATGCCTAGGTGAATGGGCTTGGCAGAGTAAGGTTATTTTCTGAATGGACAACTACTTGGTTGGAAGAAGAGATTCATCACAGCCGTCGTAGCGAGTCCAGCGGATGAAGGATCAGTCAGCTAAGGCCAATAGCAGGAGAAGCGTACATGTTACCAGTGGGAACTTCATAAAAAGAGAAAATAAATTATGTGGATTCCAAGAAGGGGCTATGAACCTTACAGGGAACCTTGCACAAGACCTTAAACTTGTCCCTGCTCAGGGACTGACATGCACCAGGCAGGTATAACATGGTCTCAGAGCTCAATGGGGAAAGACGTAGGCATCTAGAGCATGAAAGGTTTCTGTTATCAGGGAGCTGTGGGACCCGCTTGGTTAACTAATGGGCATTCTTGTTGGCTTCTCAGAATCTACACGTGAACTTTGCATTTCTAGGAAGGGACAGCAATAGGCAGTATCCTGAGCCTACTCTTTGATCACATCTCATGAGACTGATCTTTTGGTGGCACACACTGGAAAATTTCTTGGTTTGTTTTTTGCAGTACTGGGGATTGAACCCAGGGGCATTCTACCTCTGAGCTACACCCCCAGCCCTATTTTTTTTTGGAAACAGGGTCTCACTAAGTTGCAGAGGGCCTTACTAAGTAGCTCAGGCTGGCTGCGAACCCAAATCCTCCAGTTTCAGCCTCCCAAGTACTGGGATTACAAGTGTGAGCCACCACGCCCGGCTTGGGGAATTTTTTTTCTGGGGATTTCACACTGTCAGCTGCTAGCACACGGGTGATTCCTGCAGTCTGACCGCCAAGCACCGATGGGAATCTCTTGGTGTGAGGACAAATTCATGTTCACGTTCCTTCCAGCAGTCTGATTGTGGGTGCCAAGAATCCAGTGTGCTTCTGCCTTCTTCCATGGCAAAAGGCAGGCTGATAAAACTGCGCGCGCCATGCCCAGTACTCGTCTTAAAGTTCTGCCTTAGTTTGTACCAGCAGCGTTCTTAGTTTTCTGTCAGATGAGTGACGTTTCTCTTTGAACGTGGCTACAGGACATGGACTATGGGTGCAGAGGTATCAAGAGAAGAAAGCGTTATTTGATGTCTCCGAGTCTGACGGCAGCTCACTGTCCCCAGTCACAGCCGCGGTGTACTCGTTTTTGACGATGATAATAGTCCTGCAGGTAACGGCACCAAGTCTCATGTGATATTTGCTTGGCTTTCCTCGAGAGGACTTAAAAACGTCACCGTACTCTGCTAAGAATGCCCTGTGATTTCTGCATCTGGGAGGACTCAGATATCTCTGTGTTGCTTTTTTTCTTCCACTTAAACTTATTTATAGGGGTTTTCCCTGGGCAGTTTTCAAGTTAAAATTATCCTTTGCTTTTCTTAAGATTCTTGATGCTTTGAAAGGCTTGGTTTGGGTCACTGTTTTTGATGTCATTATTTTTCCTTACTATTCATTTATTTGTTTATTTATTTATTTTGTGGTGCCAGAGAGAGAGAACCCAGGGCCTCACTCAGGCCAGGCAAGTGCTCTACCACTGAGCTATAGCCCCAGCCTCAATTACTTTAAAATAATGATAATGATAATTATTATTATTATTATTATTATTATTATAAATTTTATTTTGAAGCAATTTTAAGATTGACAGAAAAGTTGCAAAGACTAATACAGTGAGTTCAACACATCCCTCACTCAGTTTCCCCTCAAGCAAATATATTACATGATTTTGATATGTTTGTAAAAACTAGGAAAGCAAGTTGGATGCTTTTCTGTGAGATAAACTTCCAATGGCTTCCTTCATCTTTCCACTAATGTCCTTTGCTGTTCCAGGATTCAATTCAGGCTATCACGTGGTAGTGACCATCCATGGTCATTCTCCTCCTCCTCATTATTATTATTGTTATTGTTACTAGTGTTCATTCACATACCCCCACAACTCCCAGTCACTAACTGGGACTCTATGTCCAGAAAGGTTTTCTAAAGAGTAGGGACTGAGCCTGGTGAGGTGACACACACCTGTCATCCCATTACTTGAGAGGCTGAGACAGGAGGATCGCAGGTTCAAGGCCAGGCTCACTTTGGCAAGACCCTCAGCAACTTAATGAAACCCTGTTTCAAAATAAATAAAAAGGGCTGTGGATATAGCTAAGAGGTAGAACACCCCTAGGTTCAATTCCCAGTATCAAAAAAAAAAAAAGCCGGGGATGGTCCTAGAATTCCAAAGTGGGAGAGGGGGCAGAGAGGGTGGGTCACCACCAGCCTTTTTGAGAACATATGCTTAGCTGACCTACGAGAGAAGCGTTCCTATTATATGCACTTCATACACAGGAAAACAGCTTTATTTAACTTTGCAAATGAGTCTTTTTCTTAATAAATGCAAATTTTGTTCCAGCCTTGAGTTAGGATAATAGTTGGTGTTATAGTGACATAATTAAGTTACCAGGAGAACCCAGTTAGTCTGAGTATATATCTGGGCTCACATATATTCGTTCATACATATTTGACTCTATGAAGTAAGCAAACATTAATTTCAAGGAAGCTGGTCTTCAATTATCAGGACACAACTGTGCATATTTTTCTCAAAGCCTTCATCCCTTTTACTCTGTACTAGAGAAGATTACAGAAATCGTGCTTCCACACAAAATCTGTCTCTACCAAAAGACCGTCTTTTCTGTTTCCGGCTGCTACCTGAACTGTGGGGTCCCGTCCACGGGGGACATACAGCTTCGTCACTGGGGTCAAGGGCTGCTGCAGCTAGAGGTCACTGCTTAAAGGACTCTGACTGTGCCATGTCTTTTTTTCTCTTTTCTCTCTTTCCTTTCCTAGCCTCTCTCAAGCACCATTTAGTAATACGAAAATGCTTCCTCTGCCCAAGCCACGGCCCCACTTGAGACACGGTGGTGGATTCCCGCTCTCCTACTTTCACCTCTTTGCCAATACTCTAATCCTTTTCCAATAGCGGTTCTAGACCCAGCTCTGTAAGCTCATAAAGGTACGGTACCGCCCCCGCGCCCTCGTGGTTGGAGTCATTGATCATTTAACTAGCTTGGACTAACTCCGCGGCTCGCCGGCCCGTCGTTTACGCCGTGTGCCTTGTGTCTTCTAGGTGTTGATCCCGATCTCCTTGTACGTGTCCATTGAGATTGTCAAAGTCTGTCAGGTGTACTTCATTCACCAGGACATCGACCTGTACGACGAAGAGACGGACTCCCAGCTGCAATGCAGAGCCCTGAACATCACGGAAGACTTGGGGCAGATACAGTACATCTTCTCAGACAAAACTGGCACGTTGACTGAGAATAAGATGGTTTTCCGAAGATGCACCGTGTCCGGCATAGAGTATTCGCACGATGCAAATGGTGAGTCTTGGGGGTGGGGGCAGCTGCCTAATGGGGCTGGGCCAGAAAACTGCGATATCCAGGGATGTGCATGGAGATTTGCGTGCATGTGCACACACACACACACGCACACACACGCACACACCACCAGCTTGAGGGATTGCTGATTTCCAAGGCAGCACAAACGCAGCCGTCAGAGCGCCTCGGGAGCCTGCAGCCCGGCACTATTTATAGAAAAGCCTGACGCTGCTCTGCTCCCAGCGGCGTCTGGAGTGATGGGCATGTGGCTCAGCCTCGTTCTCTGCCAGGCGAGTGGGGCACCCTCGAGGAGCTCACCGCCGAGGCACGCCGGCGCTGCACCCGGCCACCGAGGGGCAAAGACGTGCTTCGGATGTCACTCATCTGTCTTCCTGTTACCCGCTGAAAATCCTCAGACGGGCATCGGGTAACACGGGCTGTGTCCTTCCTCTAGGAACACAGTGTCCCCAGAGCTGCAGAGAAAGGAATCATCGCCTCCCTTCCGATTATTTAACCCACCCCTCCTCCCACCTCTCCTTTCCTTATCCTTTCCTGCCTCCTTCCTCTCTGAAGAAAGCCAGCCAAGGGGACCTGCCGAGAGGGTGCGGTGATAAGGGTCCCTGTGGATCGCAGTGTTTCGGGGTCACAGCACCTCCACGAGAGGCCACCCTGCTCTGCAGCCCGGACTCCCTTTCCTTCCTAGCGCTGCCATAAATAGCATCAAAGAAAGCATACCACAGAAGCCCACGCAAAAAGAAAACGGGGACCGGGAAGCAGCCAAGGGGCCTTCATAGGAAGCTCATCTTTGGAGGGATGTGGTGGGAAGGGTCTGCTGGAACGCTCAGATTTTTCCTGAGTTTCACAGAAGTTCGATCTCAACACTGTCTGCTTTCTTCCCTGTACAACTGAAGCCATCGAGTTTAACAGAAAACAGAGGGACTGTCCACTTGGCTGACTAAACTGGCAGTGATGGAACTCCATGCCTTCATCTCTCCACGCTCACCCCACTGTCCTTCCGACCTCCTGCCCTCCCCGGCCTCGTCCCTGCCCCTCCCTCTTCCCTGTCCCCTTCTCTATCTGCTAAACTTTGTGCAGAATAGCTCATTCCCAGGCACCGAGTTCTGCGGCAGTCTTCTAAAGTTGGGACCCAGTTTCAGACAGATAAGAAGAACGGGTTTTCTCTATTGCACTGCAGAGTCACTATATAGACTCAATATTAACATATTATGTATTTCAAAATAACTAAATAAATTTCAGATGTCTCACCATAAAGAAATGATACACAGGTGAGGCGATGGATAGGGTAATTAACTTGATTTAATCACACCACGTTGTATACATATGTTAAGCATTGCATCGTACCTTGTAAATGTATACAAGTTAAGGTTTGTCCATCAAAAGTAATGTTGATAATACATTTTTTAATAAAATCAGGACCTGAGGCTCCGTGGGGGCAGAATCACCAAGGTTGCGACAGTCGTCAAATGCTTTCCATAAAAATGCTTTTTCTGGAGGTTCAAAGGGGCCTCCAGAAAACATAGGAAAATGTTTCTAGCAAGGGAGGACCCAACCCCGCATCTCCACAGCACAGAAGTGCCCGGATCAGCAGTCAGGGCGCCTCTTCAGTCAGTTACTCCCAGGATCTGACCACTTACTGGTAAATGAATGTGGACGGGCTGAGCCCAGCCCAGCATGCAGCCCAGCTCGTGTACCAGAACTGGCCACGGAGACCATGGATGTGTCCCCGTGACCTTGTGACCCAGTGACATGGAGCCCGCTGACTGTGCAAGCCCAGGGCCAGGCATGCCCTGGGCCTCGGTCTCCTCCTCCCTGGGGCCCTCGAAGACCCCATCGAGCTCACTGGGGTCAGGAGGGCAAGGGTGGCCCTCGGGGGTGGCGACATTGAGCACTAACATCTGGTGGCCATCGCCCACAGTACGGTCTTCCCTTCTAGAGGCCGAAGCCAAGCTCCTAATGCGCAGGGCCAGCACGTAGCCACAGTCAGCAGCCCAGGCTTGTCACTACCCTGGGACTCATGTCACCCGAGGGCAGGTGGTATTTTTGAGAGGGGATTTGACCCCGAAATGCTGGTGTTGGGAAGTGCTCACCCTCCTGGCAGCGGCGGGTGACTTCCCTTCCTTGCCACCGTTTGCTCATTTCTCAAAGGAGGCCTGGTGAGAGAGGCTCGGTAGAAAGGCCAGGCACACAGGGCCACCAGGGCCTCCAGCACCCTCTCCCTGGGCAGCCCCTGCAGGCTCCCTGGTGGTGGCGTCCCTGGCGCTTCTGCCCGGCGCTTTACCACCTGCTTGAGATTCTCATTAAATGCTTATTTGTAATGAATGAATCCTTGTGCACGGGCTCCTCGTTGCTCAGCCATAATGAACAGGCAATCCTCACTGGGAAAACCTGGAGAAATTCTCAAGGGGCCGTTGGTTAGTAAGCAACAGCTGTGCAGGCGCCTCTTCCTGCCGTTCACCAAGTGGCCACGTGGCTGCGGGGACAAAATGCCCAAGCTCGGACCAGAGCCTCTACGGTGGCGCTTCATGAGCTGGCATTAACCTGGCTGTGTGTGACCGTGCTGTGTGATCTCAGGAGGAGACTGAGCCTCCCTGGTCCACAGCACTTCATAGGTACAGGGGCAGGGGCGAATGGTACCTCCGTCCACTTGGCCCTGAGCAAGGAGGCCGGCACCTGTGAATGCCCCCGTCCCCGCTGAAGTCCCGTGCATTTCTGTTTCAAGTAAAAATGCACAATGTCTCACCTGCCTGGAAGGCCCCAGGTGGGCCCCATGGCCCCGTGGGTGATGGTGTGGGACAGGCCTGCACAGTCTGCCCCAACCCAACCCCAGGCACACCAAGGTTCTACCTGAACCGAGGGGCTGCAGCAGGCTCAGGTCTACCCACACCTGGCGTGTTGACAAGTGGGTCACTGCACTCTACTGGACAGGACCCAGGCCCTGACATCCCCTGGGCTTGAGTGCCACCTTCATGGCACCCTGTGGCTCTGTCTTGTCACCTTAGCAAGCCCCTTCAGTTCTCTGAGATGAGACTCAGTCTTCTTATCTGGGGAATGGGCTTGGGAGTCTCAGCCTCCTCAGGTCGAGCTGAGAGTGCAGACAAATGAGAATGTTCTCCACCCCTCTGTCTACACCTGGCCTTGCCGTCAGAGAGAGCGCATGGCGAGGACTCCGGGAGGCCCTGCTGGAAGCCTCGTGAAAGCTACCCTGCCCCTGTGATGTCTAACTCTGTCTTCCTTTCCCCACAGCCCAACGTCTGGCCAGGTACCAGGAGGCCGACTCAGAAGAGGAGGAGGTGGTGCCCAAGGCGGGCACGATGCCCCAGCGTGGCAGCATCGGGAGCCACCAGAGTGTCCGGATGGTGCACAGGACGCAGAGTACCAAGTCGCACCGGCGCACTGGCAGCCGCGCTGAGGCCAAGAGGGCCAGCATGCTGTCCAAGCACACGGCCTTCAGCAGCCCCATGGTGAGGGAGCGGGCTCGTGCACGTGGCTTGGGAGGACATCCCGGCTGCCCTCGTGATAAGCTCTTGCTGGGCTGTTTGGCTCGGCTCCCTCCGTTAGCAGAAGTTTTTTCTGGCGAACTCCTTCTCCCCATTATTGTGTCTCTTCCAAAACACTGACACAGCCTCTGTGCCACGCATCCGTGGCTGAGCGGTTGCCAAGGAAACCACCAAGGAGTGACGGAGAGGGAGCCCGTCCTGCCCAACAAAATGAATGAAACCTCAGAGCAAGAGAGCAGCGTGACCATGCAGAGCCAGTCCCCCCCCCCCAGCAAACAAAGTTAATTATCCGACAGAACGCCTGTCTTCCTTGCATTTGCATCGTCAGCTACCCACATGTTTACACACCGCCATCATCAGGCAGGGAACTTTCCAGAAGTGGGTGACAAAGACTACAAGATATTTTCACTTCCAAAATGTTTTAGGAACAGAGAGGGGAAATCCCTTGTGCTCGCCGTGGGTGGCCTCGTGTTTTAATGTCCTTCCATCCCCATACCGGAGCTGCCGTTTAAATGAGGTGTTTTAGAATTGAGGAAATGGATCAGTGGGTTGAGGCCAAGTGCGTGGGAAGAGGGGCTTCGGAGGACAAGAGGGAGCCAGCACTGGGGCAAATCGCCTGACAGCGTTGTGCGACATGTTTGGAGAGTATCTAAAGTAGGCCAGCTTTCTGACCTAGTGATTTGGTGATTCAAAGATGGCCACACGCAGACATTTCCTGATACATCATTCACATCGGCACAATGGTGAAAGAAATTTAAATAGCCAATGCTAGAGATGGTCAGATAAATTAGGGTACCTCCCTCCATTCTGAAGTTTTTAAAAAGATGTGTTTTCATATCATTCTGAAAGCCATGTGAAAATTCAGGCAAGATAATGTTTGGGGGTAAAATGGAAATGGCCAATTTGCATGTTAAATATTTGGATGATGTAAAATTTAAATAGGGAGGGAAAAGACTGTAATGGAGCCTGGTGGGGTGATGCACCCCTGCAATCCCAGTACTCGGCAGGATAAGACAGGAGGGTCACAGGTTTGAGGCCAGCCTGAGCAACTTAGAAAAATTCTGTTTCAACATAAAAAGCCAGGGGTATAGCTTAGAGGTAGCATGTCCTGGGTTCAATCCCCAATTAAAAAAAAACTGCAAAGAAATGCTGAAGCATGCTTTTCAAAAAGTCCATATTTTTATGGGGTGGTAGGATAGATTTGTTCATTTTTTCTAGATTGACTCATGCTATTTTATTTTATGTATTTATTTATTTATTTTTTATTTTTGTGATACTAGGGATTGAACCCAGGGGCATTCTATACCCCCAGTCCTATTTTTTTTTATTCTTTATTTTGAAACAGGGTCTCACTAAGTTGCAGAGGGCCTCACTAAGTAGCTGGGGTTGGCCACGAACCTTTGATCCTCCTGTCTTAGCCTTCCAAGTACTGGGATTATAAGCATGCGTCACCAGGCCCAGCGAATCATGCTGTTTTATACTAATATATCTTAGATACATTGTTTTACAAGGACTACATATATTTATTATATTTATTATACATAATAAGAATATATGCATTTCTTTCCATATGTAAGTGATATATTTTTTAAAGTTAAAATTATATATAAGCGGGGCATGGTGGAGCATGCCTGTAATCCTAGTACTTGGGAGGCTGAGACAGGAGGCTCTCAGGTTCATGGCCAGCCTCAGTAGCTTAGCAAGACCCTAAGCAACTTAGAGAGACCCTGTGTCAAAATTTAAAAAACTAAAATAAGGCTGGAGGTGTATCTCGGAGGTAGAATGCCCCTGGGTTCAGCTTCCAATACCAAAAAAATAAAAATAAAATTGTATGCAATGTACAATTACAAAATGATACGTGTATATGTGAAATGAAGTTTGTTTACAGTTTTTAATAAAAGCAAGACTCAATAAGTAGCCAGGCACCAAGACCCGTGCAGGTTACTGGGTCAGACTCACTGTGGACCTGCATTGTCTTCTCAGGAGAAGGACATCACGCCCGACCCGAAGCTGTTAGAGAAGGTGAGCGAGTGTGACAGGCACCTGGCCGTCTCGAGGCACCAGGAGCACCCTCTGGCGCACCTCTCGCCGGAGCTGTCTGACGTGTTCGACTTCTTCATCGCACTGACCATCTGCAACACAGTGGTGGTCACGTCCCCGGATCAGCCACGTCAGAAGGCAAGTCCTGGGGTTTCCCGAGAGCCCCCGGCGCCCGTCACTCCTCAGGAGCTCTTCTGTTGCCAGCCTCCCTGCGAGTGGGCCCGGGGTAGATGCAGCGGGTGCCTCGTACAGGGTCACATCATGCTTTGGGGCTGCAGGGTCACTCCGGGCTGTGGTGGTGGGAGCCAGGATCAGAGCCAGGTGGGAGGGGACAGATTGCCAGGGACAACTTCTGAGCCCGGGACAGGAGGGCACAGAGCGGCCAGCCAGGGCCCAGTCTGGGGCGGACAGGAGGCTCCTCCTGCGTTGGCAATGCCTCTGCTACCTGGCCTCGGCCAGGGGAGAAGGGAGACCAGCTAAGATAACCTATCCAGCACCTCACGGGTCCCTCCTCGCCCAGGAAGAGGGGCCAGGACGTGAGGGGTGCCCAGACTCCGAAGCAAGATGACTGGACCCTGACTGTCAGCTTGAGGCATGCGGTTTCCATCCCCGCGCCTCGTCCAGGACATGGGGCAGTGGTGCAGACGTACAGAAAGGGCTCAGAGTCCAGGTTGGCACACAGCAAATACATGCAATGTTCATACCGACCCGTAACGTTGTCCTTTAAGGAGAAGTGACTAAGAATTGGTCAGAGGTTGCTTAGGGTGGTGGAGATAAAGCGATACCCTGGTTGGCTGGGGGCTGACCTAACATTAAGGTTCTCTCTGAAAAGAGGAACTGTTTTCTGGGTGAAGGGGCCCAGCATCACCCCTGTGTTCCTTAGGAAGTCCTGCAGGTGGGCCGGGCTGCAGGAGGCTGCGTGTCAGCATGGGTGTGCGTGTTAAGGCAGGCAGCTGGAATGGATAAAAACGAAGGTGCCCAAGGTCCAGACTGTATCGTAGGCATGTGCCGCCCCCTTCCTGGGTCAGCCCTGCCAGCAGGCCCCCCCAGGCCTCCCCGATGCTCACTGTAGGTGATGTGGGGTGGATAAAGCAGCATGTCCGACAGTAGCTGCCACCACACTGTGCCACACCAGCCTGCTGAGGCCCCAATGGATGTAGTGGATCCCGAGTGGACAGGTCTGGACACTCAGAGACCACAGGCTTGTGCCACCAGCCCAGGACCGGAGCGACTTCCTACTCTAGCGCATGGCGGCCTCAGCCTCCCTTCTCTGGCCCTGGGGATCTTCTGCCACCCTGCACTAAAGCCCTCTGGCGTGTGGCTTCCTGGAAGGATGTTTGCTTTCTAGGCTAGACCCTGCTGTCAGACATAAGCAACGTAGCAATTACTGAATAAGCAAGTGTGTGATCTGGATACGACTAAGGCGTGCCTTAGGGTTCTACGTGCTGTGAGTTCCACGTAGGAACAGAATATTTAATCGCCCACCCTCAGGCTGCAGATGAACACGTCTCTGGATACATGTCTGCTCCCATGCATTGCTGAGTGCTACCTTTGAGAGCATTTGGAGCCACTGGGGTGGTGGGACAACCAGCCACCCCCCCCATCTGGGTGCGTAGCATCCGGTCCTCATCCATGGCCTGGGGTGGAGCTCAGCACGCCTGAGGCCCTGGGTTCAAGCCCCAGCCCCAAAAAGAATTTTTAAAAAATTAGTAAAATCATTCTAAGTCCAAAGAAAAAGCACTTTTGACATAATCTGATCCTCTGTGTCTTCAAAAAAAATCAAGTATTTACCTGACTTTAATTTTACTTTTGTTTTAACCCAATACCTGACTTTTTTATTTTATTTTACCAAATACCTGATTTTTCTGGAAGCTATTACTCTAATTCTATTAGAGTAAGCTAACTTATTATTCTAATTTAGACACATAGGCTCAATTGCAAAATTTGAAGATAATTACATTTCCATTTTTTGGTCATTTCAACATTTGTTCTTAGAAACTGTGGCACCATTGCTCTGTCATTGAACTTTGTGAAATTTTAACAGTTGTGTGTGTGTATAAATTTTGTGATGGGTAAACTATATTTTAGTAATTTGGATTCTGAATTTGTCTGTGTATCCAATTTGCTGTATCCAACATTCTTCTGGGGTTAGAAATGTGATTTTTTTTATATTTTAATTTATTGGACATAATTCAAAGGAATCCATAAACTGGAGTTTTGTGGGGAGGTTGGTACTGAGGATTGAACCTAGGGGCATTTTACCTCCGAGCTACTTGAATCCCAGCCCTTTTTATTTTGAAACAGAGTCTCACTAAGTGTCTGAGGGTGTTGCTAAGTTGCTGAGGCTGGCCGAAAATCTGTGATCCCCCATCTCAGCCTCCCAAGCCCTGGGATTACAGGTGTGGGCCACCATATCTGGCCAAACTGGTCTTTTGAGCCAGGCAGTGGTGAGCACTGTCCTCTGTACCATTTATGCAAAGTGAGGGATGCTGGGACCCTCTCACCAGTCCTCTGTCCACTTCTCTTGAAGGTGAGGGTAAGGTTTGAGATGAAGTCCCCGGTGAAGACCATAGAAGATTTCCTCCGGAGGTTCACGCCCAGCCGCCTGACCTCTGGCTGCAGCAATATCGGGGGCCTGAGCACCAACAAGGCCAGCCACAAATCAGGGACCAGCTTCCTGTCCAACCTGCCCAACGACAGCATGATTCTCCGACTGGAGGAACAGCTGGGCCAGCCCAAGCCGGCCATCTCCAGCAATGGCTACAGCAGCCAGGCGGACGGCTGGCAGTCCCAGTGCACCCTGGAGGAGCCGCAGCCGGAGCGGGAACTGCGCTACGAGGCCGAGAGCCCCGACGAGGCGGCGCTGGTGTATGCCGCCCGGGCCTACAACTGCGCGCTGGTAGACCGGCTGCACGACCAGGTGTCGGTGGAGCTGCCTCACCTGGGCAGGCTCACCTTCGAGCTGCTGCACACGTTGGGCTTCGACTCCATCCGCAAGAGGATGTCGGTGGTGATCCGGCACCCGCTCACGGACGAGATCAACGTCTACACCAAGGGGGCTGACTCGGTGGTCATGGATCTGCTGCTGCCCTGCTCCTCAGGTAGTCCCCTGCACCCCGGCTCCTGGGAGGACGT
The DNA here is from genome assembly GCA_004027185.1 of Glis glis. NCBI lineage: Eukaryota > Metazoa > Chordata > Mammalia > Rodentia > Gliridae > Glis > Glis glis. The sequence continues at coordinate 38,791 of PVJS01001278.1, forward strand.
TGTGAGAAATCTCCCCACCCAGTCCTGCGGGGAACGTGCTTGTCTTATCCTTTTTCTGAGGCGGTGTCCATTAGAAAGCTGCGTGGTTACTCTGGACCGCTGGTTCCCAGTTTGAAGGGTGTGGACTAGAATGCGTTTAGGCAGGGGGCTGTGAAGTCTAGACTGTTGGGGTCTATGTGGACAAAGAAAACACGGTTCGACAGCAGGAAACAGGCTTTATTTAGGAATAAAACCTGGAAGGAGGCATCTGATGGGGAGAGAGCTCACAAGAGTCAGAAGCCCGCCTCCTTACAGGTTAGGGGCTTTTTATGGGGCAAGGAAGGGGGGGTACAGGAGTAGTCATGTAAGCTGCTGGTTGGTGTGCTAGTGGCCAGGTCATCTCAGGGCAAAGCAATGGTCAGGGGGCATTTCTCTTTCTTTGTTCCTTTGTTCTCGGTTTTCCTCCAGCAAGTTCCCATGGGCAGACCTCACAGTCAGACCTCACATGCCCACATGGACCCCTCCACAACCCTGCTCCTATGGGGCTAGGATGACTTGGGGAGCCTCAACATTGCTTACATCGGAACAAGGAAGATTGGGAAAGTTTAGAAGTTTTGGGAAGTTCCTTCCTGCCCTGAGAACCTGGGGCGGCTTTGGGGTCCAGGCCGCCATTTTCAGCCTGTTTGTGGAGCTGCCTCAGGCCACAGCGGGGACTAGGAAGCGGAGCTGCTGGCCCCCGCGCTCTGCCTTCTGTCCTGACTTTGGGCCAAGCGGCTCCGTGTCGGTCTCATTTATTGCTTCTGGGTTAGAATGGAGACTGAAAACCACTGGTGTGAAGGGTGGAACTTTACCCAGCAAGAGAGCTTCTGAGTCTTCCCAGCTAGAAACGCTTCTGGACTTGGGAGGGTCAGGAGGGGCCACACTTGTAAGGCAAACCCGGCCATCCCTCCTCCACTTCTTAGAGGAGCAGGGTGGAGGCACAGACGCTGCTGGTAACTGGGGGAGGGCACACCCAGGGGCTCTGCTGCCTGACCCCTGCAGCCTTCTGTAAAACGCTGTGCACTAGAGAAGCCTTCTGCAGCTCTGGGATGGAGCTCGGAAGTATTTTCTTTCTCCCTCTTGTCCTCCTCACGCTAATCTTAGTGCCCTAGACAAGACTCTGGGCCCCGGAGGATGGGACCGCCGTGTCTCCTGGCGCTGTACGGCAGGACTCTGGTGGACTGGCAGTTCGTGTCCCCATCACGGAGTCCTGTCCTCCAAAAGGCAGCTGAGCTGAATTTGCAAATGTGTTTCTGAAAAGAGTTTGGAAGAGCTGCGGTGGCGGCACCGGCTCGGGGCAGGGTTGGGCCCTTCTGTCCTCGCAGTGGTTCTGTACTGGGGTTGGCACGGCCTTCGATTCACAGGCTGACTCCACATTCTGAGAGTTTTCTTCATCCTCGCATTTGATTCTTATTTGCACACACACGAAAAGCCAAGCATAGGTGGGCACTTTCCCCAGCGGATTTCATGCTACGGCCCCAAATCACCTGTCCTGTCCCATGGTTGAGCATTAAAGACAACGTAACGGGTCCCCGCGCTTCAGTCTTTAACACACACAGCGGGTCGTGTCTTAGGTTAGGGGCCTGGGCTAGCACAAGCATGCGGAGGTGGACGAGGTGCAGAGGGTGGCAGGAGAGGCCTGTCCTGTCCTAGAGAGACAGTGAGGAGCTCTGCTGAGCTGTATAAGGAAGCAGCTGCCCCGCTTGGGTTCTCTGCCAGTGCCTTTTTTAAATGAGTAGAAAATTTCAAAGTATAGACAAAACACAAACAAAACTCTTATCACATGTATGTATGTATGTATGTATGTATGTATGTTGGTACTGGGGATTGAACTCAGGGACATTCTACCTCTGAGCGACACCCCCAGACCTTTTTATTTTTGTATTTCGTAACAGACTTCTCACTAAGTTGCTGAGGCTGACCTCGAACCTGCGATCCTCCTATCTCAGCCTCCCAAGTACTAGGATTACAGGGGTGCGCCACCACGTCTGGCTTCTTATCACTAACTCTTGATAATACCATCCCTGTTTCACCTTTGTATTACTGTTAACGAGCTACCCGAGACAATCAATTTACAAGAGGAAAAGGTTTCTTTTAGCTCCCAGTTTGGAGGTGTCAGCTCCCGGGTCAGTTGACCCCATTGCTTTGGGGTCTGTGGGTGTGCACGGTGGAAGAAAACCACAACTTAACGAGATCCTGTTTCAAAATTTTAAAAAATAATAATAAAATAGGGCTGGGATGTAGCTCAGAGGTAGAATGATCTTGGGTTCAATCCCTAGTAACACACACACACACACACACACACACACACACACACACACACAGCGATGTAAACATTTTTACGCCTTTAGCCTGTGATGAGCAGCCTCCAGTCCAGCCCCAGCACACTCTGATTCCCCAGTAGCAGCTCTCCCTCAGGCCCCAGCTCCTCAGCGACGGTCCGTGTGGAGCTTGAGTTCTTCCCGTCCTCCCTTCTCCTCCCTCAGACCATAGCCCAGTCCCAGACTTTACAGGCAGCAGGTCCTGCGAACCTAGCCGTGGGTTTTCCCACTGGCTCCCCAGCCCCCGGGGCAGCAGAGATCTATAAGCTCAGGGTGCTGTGCAGAGTCCGGAGAGGGGGCAGGGCAGGGAGCAGCCCCCGCCTGGCAGGTCGAGGTGTGCTCTGTCAGGCCTGTGCAATAGCTTACCTCTGAGCTACACCCCAGCCCTATTTTATTTATTTTTTTTTGAAACAGGGTCTCAGTAAGTTGCAGAGGGCCTCACTAAGTAGCTGAGGCTGGCCGCGAACCTGTGATCCTCCGGTCTCAGCCTCCCAAGTACTGGGATTACAAGCGTGCGCCACCACGCCTGCCAACTGTCCGTTTTTTATAAGAGGAAGAACATGCACCTCCATTTAACAGGCTGGACTAGAGGATGCCAGACCTCTTCTGATTAGGTTTATGGTTTCATGAGTCTCTCATTTCAACAGTGGATTTTAAAAATGGCCCTAAATACTCATTTTCATGTGGTTCCTTATGTGGGGGCCAGGAAGGGACTGAGACATTTTACCTCTGAGCTACATACCAACCTCTTTTTTTTATTTTTTTATTTTGAAACAGGGTCTTGCTAAGTTGCTGAGGGTTTTGCTGAGTTGCTGAGGCTAGCCTCGAACCTGCAATCCTCCTGCCTCAGCCTCCCAAGTACCAGGATTACAGGTGTGTGCCATCATGTCCGGCAGAGGTTCCTTTTTTTTTTAATAGCAGATTCTTTGAATTCTATGTGAAAACCTGTGCACTAATTGCAGGCGATGAAACAGACGCGGGGTCAGTTTGCAGCAGGGTGTCCTGGGGGAGAATCTAGTCTTGCTCAGCCGTGTTTCTGCTCATCCTCCAACCCAGATGACGCCAGGGGACGGCATCAGAAAAAGATCCGCAGCAAAACGCAGAATTACCTCAACCTGTACGCGGTGGAAGGCCTGCGCACCCTGTGCATCGCCAAGAGGGTGAGCGGGCGCCCCCTCCGCCAGGGCACATGCTGGTGGCCGCCCCCATTGTGCACAGCACTCAACAGTGTGTCTCACGTAGGTGCTGAGCAAAGAGGAGTATGCCTGCTGGTTGCAAAGTCACTTAGAGGCGGAGTCAGCCCTGGACAACCGCGAGGAGCTCCTCTTCCAGTCGGCCATCCGCCTGGAGACCAATCTGCATTTGTTGGGTAAGCACACTCACCTGCTCTCTGTCGTGCGTGGTGCCGCCGCTGTGAGTTTGCAGGGAGGGTCTTGGAGGAGTGTGGTGACATTGCTGTGGGAAGTGGCAGCTCCGCCGGCTCTGGGCTGTGGTGGACTTGGTAAAGGAACCACCTGACACCAGTGGATGTCACTGCCTGACACCAGTGGGTCCCCAGGCTCCATGGTCCTCAAGTGAACATTGTCCCCGCCCTGGTTCTGGGGGCCCTGGTACAACAGGCACCTTGCAGAGCAGCCGACTTGCCTCCCCTAAACCCAGCTTTTCCCACCACAAATAGAGATGAGGAGCAAGCCTTGGGCAGTGGGAAGGGTTCCCCACACTGGCAAGTCAAGAGTAAGGGCTGCGCCCCATAAACTCCTGCTGTTTTGTTTCTCATAAATAGTTCACAGATTCCGTTGGGAAGAAAAGAAAACAGGCTCGTTTTTTTTGTTGTTTTTTTTTAATAAAATGTATTTTCCTCTCTCCTACTGCATTTCTATTTATACTTAATAAATGCCGATTCATATTAGTAATACATTAAAGTATGTATTAATGCTATACTTATTTTAATATCTGAAATACTGAATTCCATGCTTATTAAAGTAGGGGGTAAATTAGCTAAGTCTTTGTATAGATGGACTCCGAGGCTCCGTGCGTCCCCGGAAAGACTTGGCTGTGGTGTGGCTCTTGTCCCCTCTAGCCTGGGCGCTGTCGGTCAGACACCACTTGTCCTGCGTCAAGCCCTAGAGACGTCCTCTTTCTTCATTTAACAAAGAAAGGCTGCCTTCACTTGGTCTCATTCCCTGGGCAGTGGAGTTGGGAAATCTGCATATCTCTCTATATAACATATAGTTGATATTAATATTTAATAGCATAACGTGCGCTGGATCTCATGAGTCTATGCATACACTTTGTATAGTATTCCCCTTTGCCCACAGTGTCCTATAAGAGGCCATACGCTACTCAGAGAGCCCTGCCTGAGGCTCTCAGGGTCCAGCAAACACTCCTGGGTGTGAATTAAATGAAGTCCCTCATGAGTGGCTATGTGTGTTTTAAGTGACAGATTTCAATTTGCTGAATGAATCCAGAATTGGCTTCGCTGGCCAGGGGGTAGGTGTGGCACGTAAAACCCGAGGTCCCACTGAGGGGGAGGCTGAGGCAGGAGAGACGCTTGAGCCCAGGAGTCAAGCCTGGGCAACATAGTGAGACTCTGTCTCCAAGAACAAAACAACAACAACAAAACCCAGCCTCCTTGAAACACTCTGTGTGGGCTGAGGGGTAGGAGAGAGGAGCGTCCTGCTGGTTCTCCTAGAGGCACCTGCCCAGCCTCTGTCCCTCTGTCCCAGGGGCAGCTTTTCTCCTGGACAGCTCTGACCATGTGTGTGTGTGTGTGTGTCTGTGTGTGTGTGTGTGTGTGTGTGTGTGTGTGTTTTACTGGGGATTCAATCCAGGGGTGTTCTACCTCTGAGCTATACTCCCAGCCCTATTTTATTTTGAAAAGGGTCTCACTAAGTTACTGAGGCTAGCCTCGAACCTGCAGTCCTCCTGTCTCAGCCTCCCAAGTACTGAGAATACAAGTGTATGCCACCACACCCAGCTCTCTGACTTCTTGACTAGGGTAACATTTGTCTCTTGGTCCCTTCTCCCCATGGGCGCTGGCCCCTCTCTCTAGAACAGTGCAGGTGCGGTCTCTTCCCTTCCCTTCGTCACAACTGACCTTGACTATGGAGGACACAGCCATGTGTCATTGGGTTGTTCCTTCTCTGCTGCCTCTTCTCACATCTGGGAGCCCTGGCCCCATCATCCACGCTTGGCTCTCCCATGTACTAGTCATGCGAGCTTGGGCAAGCAGCTCAGTCTTTTTTACACCCCAGTGTCCTTACCTGTTATGTGGGGACTAATAATCCCAACAAGCAGGTGCCCATGAGGGTGGTAGGAGGGATGCCATGAAGTGGTGACTCGGTTTAGGTGCAGGGCCCCATCTTATTGCATCCACACCTGTGACAGCCTGGCAGGCCTCATCCCTACAGACTTTCTCTGCTGTTCAGGCATCCATCACCTACCTTGGCCCATATGCTAAATCTCTGTTAACATAGCCTAAGTTTGGAACAGCCTTACTATGCCCTATCCTCCTACTGAACTTGAGATCAATCCACCTACCTTTTTCGTAGGAATTTCTTCCTAGCTCGGATTCTATAATTTTTTTAAGTTGTTGTTTCAGTCAGCATTCCCATTGCTATAATCCAAGATACCTGATCACCACCAGTTACAGGAAGGAAGATGTATGTGCTCACAGTTCTGGAGATTTCAGAGGCTTCAGTCCATGTTAGCCCAGGTCTGCGGAGCTCAGGGCATGGCGGCAGAAAGCAGAGAGAGAGAGCAGGCAGAAGGGGTCTGCTCTCACACCACGGATGCCTTAAGCAGAGATAGAAGGCAAGGGGAGGAGGGGCTATATATGTAGTCCCCAAGGTCACACCCCCAAAAACCCTCCTCAGTAACCAAGCCCTGCCTCCAACATGGCTGCCTTGTCTACCATGGAGGTCAGAGGACATTCTAAACCCAAACAGTTGGGGAATTGTGTAAACATCTAAAAGTGGTGTTTTATTTTATTTTATTTTATTTATTTATTTGTGGTACTGAGGATGGAACCCAGGGGCATTCTACCTCCGAGCTATACCCCCAGCCCAATTTTAATTCTTTTATTTTGAAACAGGGTCTCACGAAGTTACTGATACTGGCCACAAACCTACGATCCTCCTGTCTCAGCCTTCCAAGTACTGGGATTACAGGTGTGCACCACCGCACCCGGCTTACCAGTGGTGTTTTACACTTACTCTCTGCTTCCTTTTTTTTCGGTGGGGCTCAGGTCAGTAAAGTTCTCTCAGGATTCTGACTGAGAATGTTCTACACCATCTAGAGGCAGGTGGGTTCCCTCCAGGAGCACATGGAAAGGTCTCTGAGATGTATCAGTTAGGGAACCACCACAATACCCACTGCGGGGGCCAGCCGCACAGTAGACCCTGCTCTTCCCTCCCAGCGAGAACCCATACATAGAATTTTCAAGAGCATTGCAATTGCCGTTTGCTATTTTGCATACATTTCCCGGAACTTCATTCAGCCTCTGAAGCTTAGTTGGTGGATTGAAATACGCCAAAGTAGGAGTGTTGATGCCACAGAAATGGGCAAACGCAGCAGCTCAGCCTCCCTCCTGCAAGCCAGCTGTTAGCCACCTTACATCATCTCCTACCACCTGGTCTTCTTATGTTTTAAATGATGAGGCCTAAGCTGGAAAATACATGCGCTGCCTACCCACTGATCGATCCCCAAAGCTGTATCTACAGGCAGGGAAACTGGGGCACCGTGTTCCGATTCCTCAGCTTTACTTTTGAGAAAAGTGAAGGAGGACATTTGTACTCCTCATGTCCCAAAGCCAAACATCCCTGTGTAAATCTTCTCCTTTAGGCGTTTATATTAAATAATTTCAGAGAACTACCCAGAAATATCCCCAGCAGAAAGGATCGCCATTCACACTGTGTCCCTGGATGTTTTTTGCTTTTCTTTTTTCTGGAAATATTCTGGCTGAGAACCTAAATTCAAACAGCAGAGTTCTGCTCATGTCCCCCAGTCTTGTTACTAAATGTCACCTGCAACTTCCCCATTGGTGAGATCCTTTCCCCTTGCGTTGTAGCCGTCTCACACTCCAGCATGGAGATGCACGGCAGCCCAGCTTCGCCCTGAACTCACCGACTCCCTGCATTATAATACTCAGAAATGTCAGACCCTCCCAAGGGTTAGGTTGTAAAGAAGGTGGCATTTTGTCAAAGTCACAGAAATCATGTTTCAAGCGAGCTACCTCAGAACGCTGAAGAAAGACACTCGGCTTTGGATCATTTTAAAAGGGCTTACTCTGTTCCTCAGCTGTGTCATGCCCAGGTGGGCATGCTTTCTGTCACTCTCTCTCTCTCTCTAGTGCCATCCTGGGCTGGGTTCAAACCTGCACATTGGAAAGGTGGGTCAGTGGAGTTACCCAGAATGGAGCCCTTCGCTTTGGCCGGTTAGCTCTGGAACTCTAAAAGAGGCTATATTTTCAAGGTGTTGGGCTTTCCCTAAAAACAGTCAAGTCCCTCCAGACTACAGTTTACCTGCCAGGATATCTCTGCTTTCTTTCTCAATTGACATTTAACTAAGGGACCCTGGTCAAGTGTCCAGGATAAGTTGGGAGGCACAGGGCTCTCCTTGTGAGAAGTTGTCATCTAGTGAAGGCTAGGTAGCTGAGTGAGTTGTCTATCCATCAGCTTTC
>PVJS01001278.1:46909-69793 GCA_004027185.1 Glis glis
TCTCTCTCTCTCTCTCTCTCTCTCTCTCTCTCTCTCTCTCTCCCTCTCTCTCTCTCTACTTAGTGAGGTCCTCCACAACTTTGTGAGACCCGGTTTCAAAATAAAGTATAAAAAATAGGGCCGGGGGTGTAGTGCAGAGGTAGACGCCCCTGGGTTCAATCCCCGATACCGCAAAAAAAAAAGGGGGGGAAGGTTTATTCTATAAAGTTCTAAGTTAGCTGCATGATACTCAGAAGAACTGGAGGTACTTTGGTATTGGCTTGCACTTGGTCCTCCTACTCGTTCTTGACTGAGTCATGTCTAGAGAGCTAACAAAAATGTCCACCACTGTCCTCAAATCATGAGTCATCAATGTGTGCTTCAGAATGGGACTTCCTGTAATCGAGTGACAGACAGACCTGGCAGTTGAACCCCAAGCAAGTCCCACTAGAGAGGGACGGTGCCAGCACCTGTCTTGGGTGTCTTTGCTGTGTGGTATGTGCACCCGATCAGGAGTTGGGGCCAAGTGAGGTGGGGGCTCACTCACACTGTCGTACGTCTGACCAGGGGCCACTGGGATCGAGGACCGCCTGCAAGATGGAGTCCCCGAGACCATCGCTAGGTTGCGCCAAGCAGGCCTGCAGATTTGGGTTCTCACTGGCGACAAACAAGAAACAGCCACGAACATCGCCTATGCCTGCAAACTCCTGGACGATGAAGAAGTCATCACTCTGAATGCTGAGTCCCAGGTAGGTAGATCACAGGAAGGCTCCACCTGAGTGGCCCTGTGTCCTGTGGGACCCTGTGGCAGGACTCTGCTGGAAGACCACCCAGGAGACTCCCATTCCTGGCAGCTGTGACAAAGACCCTTGCCCACTACGTCCCTCTTAGCACCTGTGTTGTGTTTCTGGAACTTACGACGTGTTTGTCATTTTGCCTTGGAAGATGTGGGAATTCCTGGGATTTTTTTTTTTTAGTACCAAAGTTGTGCACATCTGGGCTTTGTTAATGCAAAGTTCAGCCTCTTTTTCCTGACGGATTATCCATGTCGACAATGTCAGAGCATTTTTTTTCGTGAGGTCACAAGCATGAAAGTGGAGTCGGGGCAGCAATCCATCAGCCCCGACTTCTTCAGGATGGTTGGCGGTCTTGGGATGCTCCGACAGACATTAAGCATTTTTGTGGTCCCGTCATGTTTATCTGCTTAAATCCCTAAGTATGTAGGGAGTACTGCCATGATCTGAGCTCCACTCAAAACATCTCCTGGTGCTGGCTTGCAGGTGTCTTGAAGGAGCAGGGAGACCTCTCTCTGTGGCCAGCCTGCTCCTCACTGGCCTTCCCAGAGGGGTCAAGGCCATCGCAGCCTCCTGGGGCTCATGCTCCCCATCACCCGTCCTTTCTCAGTTCCCTATCCAGACCCTCAACTCTCAAGACGTCAGAACACTGACTCTGGGGGCCGCTTGTTCAGAATATTTGCTTATTATGTATGTGGGGGGGTACATATCATGCATATAATTATTTTTGGTACCCCTGGTTGATGGAACCCAAGGGCATTATACCTCGGAGCTATACCCTCAGCCCTTTTTATTTTTTATTTTGAAACAGGGTCTTGCTAAGTGACTGAGGCTGGCCTCAAATCTGCAATCCTTCTGTCTCTGCCTCCCAGGTACAGGGATAGAAGGCAGGTGCCTCCACACCCGGCTTATTTCCTTATTATACTTTAGTGTCTGTGGGATTTTTAGTAATACACATTCTCTTTTACTTATGACCCTGGTAATTTGTATCTTTTCTTTTGGTCACATTTGGTAGCAGTCTATCAGCTCTATTGGCATTTTCAAAGGACACGATTTTGATTTTATTTATTGTTTTTCTGGTTTCAATTTTACTGATATCTGCTCTTACCTTTTGTTTATGTATATGTGGGGTGGGTGGTACTGGGGATTGAACCCAGGGGCACTCTACCACTGAGCTACACCCCCAGCCCTTTTTTATTATTTTTATTTATTTTGAGATAGGGTCTCACTAAATTGCTGAGGCAGGCCTTGAACTTGCCATCCTCCTGTCTCAGCCTCCCAAGTACTGGGATTACAGGCATGTGCTTCTGTGCCTGGCTTTACCTTCATTATTTCTTTCATTTTTTGCTTGTTTGACTTTTATTTTCCTCTAGTTTCTCCAAATGGAATCTTAGGTTACTGACTTGAGGACATTTTTCTAATGCAAGCAGTATATGCTATCATTTTTCTCCCAAGCACTGTTTCTGCCTGCAGCTCACACTTCGGGTGTGTGCTGGTGTGCGTGCGGCTCAAGGGAGCTTTCCGTATGTTTTCCTCAGCACATCCTGTTTGGCCCATGGATTATTCACAAGTGTTTTGTTTCGTTTCCAGGTGGAAGTTTTCCTGTGGTCTTTCTAGGATTGATGTCTACTTTAATTTCATTTGGTTAGAGAACACATTCTTTGAAACGTGTTAGTTTGTTTTTGTTAGTTTGTTCTTTAATGACCCAAGCTGTGGTCTCTCTTGTTGAGGTTCATGTGCAGTTGGAAAGAATGTGTGTTATGCTCTGCTCCCCGGTGTCTTTTGTCAATGTCAATGGTGTCCAGTTGGTAAATGGGGTAGTTCAATCCTTGTGTACACGGGATCAACAAACATAAGACTTTCTAGTTTGCCTGGTGGCATGATTTCCCCTTTGGACTGAAGAACTTCCTTTTTTTTAGCAGTAGTGTGTCATTATTTCACCTTTATTTTTGAAGGGTATTTTCATTAGATATAGAAAATGGAAATAGCAATTCTTTTCTTTCAACGCTTGAAAAATATTCCACTTCCTTCCGGGTGTCGTGGTTTCTAATGAGAGATACGCGATCGTTTGAATCACTGTTGTTCTCTAACTAGGGAGTTGTTTTTACCAAGTTGCTGCTAGAGTTTTTTCATCTTTTCTTGGAAGCAGTTAGTGTTTGTGTGGGCATTTCTTTAGGTTGATGCTCAGATACACTCAGCTTCTTAAATCTGTGGAGTTGTCTTTGACCAGATAGGGAAACTTTTCAGCCCTTAGTTCTTCAAACATTAACTGCCTCTTTCCAGTTGTCCTTCCTCTAGTCTTGCTTAGTGTTCTGGAAGCAATAGGTCTTCAACTATGGCTGAACATGACTGGATTTCCATGGTGTGTTGTGGGGAATTGGTCCCTAAACCAGTTGGTCACTGAGTCTGTGGAGGACCAGAGGCCCTTCAACTCTTGCCCAGGTTGGGTTCGTTCTAGAAATAATCGTCCCTCCTGAGGCTCTGGCTCCTGTCCCTGACTCTTAGTGTAAGGCTGCTTGGTAGGTTTTCTTTCTTTCTCTCTCTGGAATTCAGATCCAGGTTTGGGAAGGACAAGGCCAATTAAAATGAAAGCTTTTTTTCTTTCCTTTCCTGGTGGAATTAGAAATTTTAGGGAGAACACTGGTAATGACATTTCTTTAGGGGCTAACCACAGCAAAGGCTTTGAAAGGGCTTTCTGCCGCACCATTGGTGCCTCAAGAGGAAACCAGAAGGAAGGGTTAGGTAAGGACCTGGGATAACTACAGGGCCATGCAGGTAGGGCTCCTCCAAACCCCACCAACCACAATTCAATAAGACAGCCCAGCCTCATGTGAAGATGTCCTGTTCCAACCTTTGCACCGTACCCAGGGTGATGATGTAGAATCTTATGGAACCTAGTTTCTTCTCTTCTATGCAGAGACTCATCTTCTTCAGCTAAACTTCAGTTTCTGGAGGGTGGCTTTCTGGGCAGCCAGATGCACCAGTCTCCCAGGTGCCGAGGCCGGTGACCGGGGTCTGTGGTGTGACCCGGGTGAACCGCACTGTCCTCCCCTGTCTGTTTCAGGAAGCGTGCGCGGCGCTGTTGGACCAGTGCTTACACTACGTGCAGACGAGGGGCTCCCGCAACACCCCCGAGAACGCTGACGGTAGTGTGAGCGTGGGGTTCTCCCCTCTCTACCCAGCCTCTAGGCCCGCTGCCTCTGGCTCCAGCCCCAGCCTGGTGATTGACGGGAGAAGCCTGGCCTATGCCCTGGACAAAAGCCTGGAGGACAAGTTTCTCTCCCTGGCCAAGCAGTGCCGCTCGGTCCTCTGCTGCCGGTCGACCCCTCTGCAGAAGAGCATGGTGGTGAAGCTGGTCAGGAGCAAGCTCAAGGCCATGACTCTGGCCATAGGCAAGTACGCAGGCCCGCCATGCAGGGGCCGTCCCCCTCGCTGTCCCACTCGGCAGCTTCCTCCTCGTGTGGTCTCGGTTCCTGATACTCTTCCATGAAACACTAAAATGGGAAAAGCCCTTCCCACCCATTTTATTCCCCCGTGTGTAAAATCGCACCCAGTGCGATAAAGTGGTGGGTATGATCTAAATAGAAGGCTTACATGAGAAAGCCAAAAAAAAAAAAAAAACTCAGTAGCAAGGCACAGGTGTATATTAGGACGTCAGTAACGCAGTGCTCGCTTGAGAAAAGAAGGTGGAGCTTCTACTGTTTCTTGGGAGACAGGACGTTAGTGACCTGCCTATTCCAGGCTCAGCATTAGCAAAGGCAAGGGCTGTCCTTGTGGGCTCCAGAGCTCCAGGCTTCAAAGTGCTGTAAGGACCAGAGACATGGTGGTCAGATTTCCCACGGCCTCTTCTTAGCTCAACTTGGCTGACTGTTGCAAGACAAGCATCTCGTGAGAGAAATCCATCCTAGATCACCATCGCTGTACTGTCCACCTTAGTCTCTTTAAGGACTGCCTATCTCATGGCACTGAAGCTTCCTCCCAGGTTCTGTTGGCCCGAGAGTCTCCTAGGTTCTGCTCCAGTAACATGATGGTGGTCATTCACCTCCATCCAGGGCAGCCCGTCCATCCACTTCTGGGGCAGGTGTTGTCTTCCAACACAGCTTCAGAGACTCTGCGCCCCCCATCCTAGTGAGGGCCAGGAAGGAGGTGACCTCTATAATCCCTGGGTACCAACTATAAATGTAATCCACCCCCGGGCGAGAGCTGACTCTGAGACAAAGTGTCCTCACCTGTCAATGAACTACAGTTAACAATCACAGTCCTTTCTGCAGACAGTCTGCGGCAGACACTCCTGTTGAGATGGGGATTGCTCCCCATCCCCTTGGGCACCTCCCTCTGGGAAGAGGAGCCCCATATTAATCCAGGGTGAGGAGAGAGGCCTGGCCTGAGAGGTGTTGCCTTGGATACATGGTCTCGCACACTCTGAGAGCCGTGGTATCTAAGGGGAATGCATGGAGGTGTGGGGTGTGTCCGGGAGATATGAGGAAATTGCTCACCATGGTCCCCTGATCCAGGCTGAGGGAAGACAGGCAGCTCTTCCCAGGACAGGCTATCCCAGGGCCATCTCTGCTTCCGTGTGCCCGGAACGGCCTTCAGGGTTCCCTGAGCGCGTGTTAGAGTCGGTACCTGAGGGGTCTGAAGGTTGGGTCTACACCACTCACAGCCCACCCGCTCCCTCTGAGCCTCAGTGCCCTTCCTGGGAACATGAGGACTAGCTCTTCTTTGAAAACTGGAGATATGAATGGTAAACCACGTCAATGGTAAACCACATTTCCATGGCTGGTCGGTGCCTGGCTCAGCCAGTTAGTTATTGGTCTCTGGTATTTGTTTTAGGAAATGGAAGGAAAGCCCAAGCTAGTCAAAAAGTTAAAAATAAAACAGAATTTCAGAAGGGAAAGGATTACGAGAACTTTAGCTCATTTCTTGGACCACGTGGCCTCCTCCTAGGTACCCAGCTGTTTATTTATACTGTGGAGATGTTTATCTGCATCTCATTTTGAACAGGACATTCTGGGAAAGCTGTATCGATTTGTGTTGCTTCGCAGGATTTCAGTCCGACAAACGTTGACTGATCATCCATGTTGGGTTTAATACAATAAAGAACAGGAAAAATCACAGAAAGCGACGCTCTATGGCCGTGTTAGGAGATACCCTCAACTCGTCTACCTGCACCTTGAATCACGTGTGCAGTTTGGAATGGGCGCTGTCCTTTGTGATGTTCCTCTGCCCAGTTCCAAGAACGGTCACCCTCCCGGAGCAATCATGACTTAATGCCCCTTCTTGCCTTTCCCCGGAGGTGTTGAGGGCCCTGACTTATCCCTGTGTCTCTAAACATTTGTCTATCAGCAACTCGATAGAACCAATGGAAGTTCTCCTTCATCACATCCTCAGAGATCCCAAAGATACACAGTTGGTGAATGCACTAGCTGGTAACCAGCGTGCAAACAGAGCTCTACCGGGTCCTGGGCAGAATTTCACCTCCTTGACTGAGTTGAGAGCACTGCTCAGGCAAATACGAGTCGAGTAGCCTTGGCTATGTGGTTGGTACATTTTCAGGCCCAATGCAATTTTCTCTCCAAGTATTTTCCATCCACAGTAGTTGAGTAACTGTAATAACGATGACATTTTTCACTGTGGCGGACACCACGTGAAGGGCTTTGTAGGAGCTGACGGTGAAGAAGAAGCTCTAAATTAACAGGTGACTCAGCACTGACCTGCTTTCTGAAACGTCTCTCGGTGCGGCTGGCAATTAAGCCGTCGTACCACGGTTTATTCCCACTGCTTAACCCACGTCTCCCAGGAAAGGCGCTGTACTATCTATTCACCAGTGTGCTCCATGACACTTTCACGGGACTCAGTCCAGTGGGATCCCGAGAAAGTTCATGAAGTCCACTAGATTCCGAGCATCTCCTCTCAAATGATTCTCCCTGCCTGCGCTGTTTCTAGGTGACGGAGCCAATGACGTCAGCATGATTCAGGTGGCGGACGTGGGTGTGGGCATCTCGGGCCAGGAGGGCATGCAGGTAAGAAGACCAGTCGGGGCTGTCCCTGGGCACCAAAGTGGTCCTCTTGGCTTCTTGTCCCGTCATGCCCCCATGAGCTGTCCAGCCTTGCTCTGGGCCCTGTCTGATGAAGGGCTTTGCCTTCAATACTGCTAGGCCAGTCGTAGAATGTAAGGTGGCATGCCACGCTCCATATTTAAGAAGCAGTGTGCGATAAACAGGCCTGCCTGTGTCTACACGTGTGTATTTTGGGGAAGTCGGTGGTTCAGAGACAAACTAGGTGAGTCATTGCCTTCTCCCGGCTCTCAACAACTCGTCCCTGGGAAGCACTTTTTATTTACTATTCCTACACACTAGTGATACCATTTGCAAAACCGCCTTTGCTGTCGTACTGTGGGAACCCGGCATCCCCGTCAAAGTGGAACCTAGTCATGCTGACTCCCAGGGAAATGCAGCCCCACATTTGTCATCTGCCACAGTGTCCATTTGCGATGTTCTAGAAACAGAACACGAGTTCATTAAAAATGTGCTTCTTTTGGGTGTAGCATTACTACGATCTCCAACATCTGATCAAGTTGGAATCACAGTGTTTTGTTAACGCAAGTGGAGACTTTTGGGAACAACTTATCCAATGGATTTTTTTTCTAAAAGTCAGGATGCTAACCACCACTTAGTCATTGGTTAAATCATTCATTCATTCAATCATAATTATGTATGAAGCACCTACTGTGTGGCAGGACTGTGCAGATATCTTTAATGTACTTTCTTGGTGTTAAAATAATAGTCAGATGGAAAGGTCCCCAGCTAGAAGCACAGCACAATTGTCCCTCAGTATCCATGGGGAGTTGGTTCCAGGACCCCAGGCAAACACAAAAACCCACAGATATTTATATCTTTTACATACAGGACATAAGATTTGCAGATAACCCACACACATCCTTTCATATACTTTTAATAATCTTTAGATTACCTCTAACACCTACTACAGTGTCAGTGCTAAATAAATAGTTGTATTGTTTAAGGAATAATGACAAGAAAAAAAACCTGTCCATTTTCAGTACAGATACAGTTGTTTCTCCAAATATTTTCCATCCACATCTGTTCGTATGTGCAGACCCCACAAATACAGAGGGTTGATTGCACACCACTGAAAATTTAGAACCTTAGAACATCAGTGTTCTGAGCCAAAATGAAAGATTTCAAAGCAAATGTCTCTGTTCCACTACTCGTCAATTTATACGGGTTTAAAGGGCTCTGCGAGTTCTTTCATTTTTCATTCGTTTATCCCGTTACTCATTCTCTCGGAATTCACTCATTGAGCCCCCACTTCTGACGGGCCCAGACTTGAAGACACAGAGACCAGCTGACAATTCCTGTCCCCCATGGAGTCAATTTAGAAGCTCAGTCAAAAGGGACCCTTGTTGCAAAGCAGCAGGGGTGCGGCTCATTGGTAGAGCCCTTGCCTAGCATGTGCAAGGCCCTGGTTCAATCCCCAACACTGCCAAAAATATAAAAGTGGGCCAACAGGCCTACAAGGTAGACCTCTAGACAAGGTAGACCTCTAGACAGTCTTTGGGGAAGAAACCCCACTATCAAGAGCTGAGGAGGACAAGCCGGCTCTCCAGACTCTACCCCTCTGCCCACCCCCAAGTCTAGCCACACAGTGCTTGTCCCTCTGCCCAAGTGGCTTTGTAAATGCTCACAGTTCTGGAAATTCCACAAGAGCCAGGACGGTAGCGACTGTGAGCACTCGGTGCCCCCCGTTCCCAGTCAGGGTTGGCTCTCAGGGCCACTCTACAAATGTGGTGAACCAATGAGCCGGTGAAGACCGAGCGACTCAGGAGACTGAGTTGCCCACTCCATCTCCCTGCGTGGGGCAGCCTCCCCACCCTGGCTGGGCTGCGCAACTCCTACTCATCCTGCTCCTCTTCAGTGACCCAGCCTGACCCACGACGTCCTTGCCACCATAGCCAAGGGCTCTGCGTAGTGTCCCTTCACGTACTGGGCTAAAATGCTAAGCCACAGGTCATAGGCACTGGAAAACCCAAGCACTTAGAACTGTAAGAAAGAGTCTCGGCATCTTGTGCGACATCCTCAGCAGAGAAGTGTCGCTTGAAGTAAATAGGGATATCCCACTGAGAAGCCGCACCTGCTCAACGCTGCGTCTCGGGCTCCTGCCCTATGACTCAGTTGTTCCCATCGCTGCCCACACGGTGTGAGTCACAGATCTCCACGATGGGGGGCCTTGTTCCTGCCCCGAGGACAGGAACCACGGTGGCCACCGCGTCCCCTCCCCAGCCACGCGCTGCACACGAAGGTCTTTGATCCCAAAGGTGTTTACTTGTCTCATTTCTCAGCATGTGAGACTGACAGACATGGCCCTAGTTAGCTTTTCACTCCGGGAACTAGTGGAGAGAGAGGCGGTGCGGAAAATACGAGGGATGCCTTTCATTCATTCCACATGAGTGTTTGAATGTCCCCGTGTTCACGGTGCCGGACGCTGTGAATAAGCAAAGGTGAGTCAGACGCGGACTTCGTTTCCAAGTTCGCGGAGGGAGGAAAGGTGTGCATAGCGAGTCGGGGATTCCAGTCATGAAGGCCGAGCACGGGCCCAAGCAACCCGCCACCCTCCGCATCCGCAGCTCTGCACTCACGGATTCAAACCACCGGTGGCAAATCTTTGCTGGGGAGAGTGCACCTGTGGCAAACATACACTGTTGTTGTTTTTCTTGTCATTATTCCCCAACCAGTATAGTAAATCAATTATTTCTTCTGCTGGGGAAAACCCCCAAAGCACCTCACACATTGGACAAACATTTCTCTGGTGCACATCAAGGGGCAGCTGTGGTTCAACTTTGAGGTGAGATCTTAGTATGACTTAGAGAAATACAACATCTGGGCTGGATAAAGGCAGGAAAACTTCATGTATCTCAGTGATTTTAAAAGTAAGTAAATAAGCCGGGCGTGGTGGCGCACGCTTGTAATCCCAGTACTTGGGAGGCTGAGACCAGAGGATCCGGGGTCACAGCCAGCCTCAGCTACTTAGTGAGGCCCTCCGCAACTTCGTGAGACCCTGTTTCAAAAAAAGAATAAAAAAAATAGGGCTGGGGGTGTAGCTCGGAGGTAGAATGTCGCTGGGTTCAATCCCCAGTACCGCAAAAAAAAATGAAAAAATTTAAAAATTTATTTATTTATTTGTTAATTAATTAAAACAGCATGGGGAAAAAAGGGCAAAATCTTTTTAAGCCCATCAATTACAGATCTGGTATGTGAAGCCTTACATTAATCCTCTAAAGCGAAATCTCTGAACGAGAGTGTGGATTGAGATGGAATGTTTTTCATTGAGGGAGATAAAAAAAAGTTCAACCTCAACACTTAAACTCAACACTTAAGTCAAATTTAACACTTAATACTTAAATCTCAACACCTGAACTCAACTCGCTTAGCCCTGGGATCGAAGCTGGATTTTTCCTTCCACGTTCGGCCCTGCAAGGAGAAGAGGTCAGACAGACCTTCCTTCGGCCATTCACGCGAGGTGTCCCTGGTAACGCATTCCTCTCCCTCAGGCGGTGATGGCCAGTGACTTCGCCATGCCGAGATTCCGCTATCTGGAGCGACTCCTGATTGTCCACGGCCACTGGTGCTACTCGCGACTGGCGAACATGGTGCTCTACTTCTTCTACAAAAACACGGTAGGTGCTAGACACCGGTCTCTGGGTTTTCTTTTAAAATAAAAAGCCTGAGAGATATAGAACTATCACTCGAACGGGGGCCGGCAGACCACCCCAGGGCTCCCTTCCACTCCCTCCTCTTGGTTTCTACGAGTGTCCCCAATCCTGGCCTGGCCTTGCACGCAGTAAGCTCAGACGAGTCACTCGTGGGCTCAGAGAGCAGCTGGGCCTCTGAGGAGGGAGACGGTGGAAACAAGACAGTCCGTGTGGGGCTTCAGAATGGGAAGTGTCCTAGCCATGAGCCAGCAGTTTGCACGGGGTCACACAGCCAGTAAGCCGGTGAGGCCACGGTCCCCGTGGGCCACCTGACTCCTGCTCCTAATCTCCCAACCACGCTGTATGTGTGTCCCCAGGACCGCTGCCCGTGCTTTCTTAGAAAGGAAGATCAGAGGCTAAGTAGAAGTGTGCATGGTGGTTCTGGGACCAGAAGGTTACTTGGTCATGCTATGACGCCCATATTGAATGTGTCTGTCTGTCTGTCTGTCTGTCTGTCTGTCTGTCTGTGACACACCCACACTGGGCCTGGCAGGGAGTCTCCAGGTCTGGGCAGTGCAGGTTTGGGCCTGGCAGGAAGGGGGCAGCCATGCTCTCCTGGGCTTGTGGGGCAGACGCGCCCCCTTGTGGCCAGCGCTGTCTGAAGGTAAATTGACCCTCTGGTGAAGACTGGCTCAGGTCAGGTTGGGTATAGACAATTCTGTCTCTGTAGAGGCCTTGACTATGGGCCCTGCCTGGTCTGTTTGATGTGGATCGTCATGTTTAATTTTAGTCCCTTGGTTACTAGGTCTCTGGGAAGCAGCCTTCTCCATAGTCCCACAGGTTGGGGCGCAAGGCCGTCCCAGAATCCTGCCCCACTTAGAAGAGATTTCTAGATACTCGGCTGAAACGTCGCTGGGTTGCTATGCGATGGCGTGTAGCTCAGTGTGCCAACAGTGAGACTAGATAAACTCTGGAGTAAGCTGTCTGCTGGCAGAGTCCCATACATCCAGCTGTCTAGACATCAGAACCCCAATGTCCAGGTTATCCGTACTTTAGCCGGGCACAGTGGCGCATGCCTGTAATCCCAGTACTTGGGAGGCTGAGACAGGAGGATCACAGGTTCAAGGCCAGTCTCAGCAGTTTAGCAAGGCCCTTTGCAATGTAGTGAGACCCTGTTTCAAATTAAAAAGTAAAATAGGACCAGGGGTTATAGCTCAGAGGTAGAAAGCCCCTGGGTTCAATCCCTAGTACCACACACATACACACACACACAAAAAAAAAATTATCCCATACTCTTCTGAAAAAGAAGAAAGTAAAATAAACTAAAGAGTACATACTTTTTCTTTAATTCCACTTAAAAATCTCCCTGCTCACTCTCACTTGACATCAGCACACCTCTGGTTCATGTTCCTAACGGTTTGTTCTGGAAGCCGACACCTACCTCTCCGTTCCCATCCTATCCCACCCACTTGCTCTTGCCCGATGTTCAAAGCATCTTCTATCAGATGAACATAGAGGCTTAGAACAACCGGGGCGTGTCTAATCGAGTAGGCTTGGCCCTGGAAATTAATTCAAATTTGCTTCTGCCTGGGACTCTCTCCATGGAAAGCTATGTTATACTGTTCCTGCCCTTGCTCGTCCATTCGTCCTTCCGTCCTTCCTCCCTGTTGGTGCTGAACCCCCAGCACGGCCAGACTCAAGTGCACAACCACAAAGCTAGAGGCTCCCTGGGGTGGGTGGGTGAGGGGCTGGGCAGGGTGGAACCCACCACCATTTCTGTCACTCATTAGTAATGGGATCTTAAGCAAGTTAAGGGTTATCCTTGACTTATGATGGGGCTATGCCCCTCTAAACTCATCGGCTCTTCCCCCTCATGATCTCGCAGCTGATCGGGAACTTTGACCCAAAGCCACTGCCCAGCATCTTGAGAAAGGATAGGACCACATATCCTTTGTGTTTGCACCATTGTGAAGTCAAAAAATCCTAAGTCGAGCCTGGCGTGGTGGTGCGCGCCTGTAATACCAGCGCATGGGAGCCTGAGACAGGAGGATTCCAGGTTCGGGGCCAGCCTCGGCAACTTAGACCTTGTTTCAAAGTAAAAAAATAAAATCAGACTGAGGGTGGAGCTCAGGGGTAGAATGCCTTTGGGTTCAATCCCCAGTCACAAAAAAAAAAAATTGAAAAAACAATTATAAGCCAAACCATGGTAGGTTGGGGGTCATCTATATTTGCCTTCCTTGGATTTTTATTTTTTAATCTGAACAACAACAACAAAAACAAAAAAAAAGTTGAAAGCAAGAAAACAAAACAGAACCCGGGGGTCGAGCTAGCTGATCTTTGTAATTAAGATTTCTTAGATTGAGAGGACGGTGATAGGCCACAACGTTCAACATTTTAGATGCAAACAAAAGGCAGAGTGACTCTGGGGTGGCCACAGCTTCCTGTCTGCCATGATGGGCCTGTCCTTAGTGGAGGGACTAGGAACAAGAAAGGGGCGCCGGTTTTTATTCCATGTAAGACACAGGGCCTCTGCTAACGAGCTTTCAGCTAAGTGAGGAGTTCAAGTGTAATTACGCTGCCTCATATCATGAGAAATTCATTAGTTTTAAGCATAAGTTGGGCTTCCTTTCCCATAAAGAGCAGAGAAGAAGCGTTTCCATAGCAACAGTGGTTTGGGAACAAAGCTCTTTGGTAGTACATTACAAAAAAAAACTCAATTATCGAAGTATTTTTCTTCCTTGTTGCCTTGACTCTGTTCGCTCACGGATGACTCATTAGGCTGAGCCCGCGGGGGTGAGAGAGAAAAAGTCAGCGTGGGAGGAAGAAAGTCAATGAAAGTCCAGTCTGCCCGTTGCTGTGCAGGGGCGAAGTCGCACAGTAAGAGGTTCCCATCATAGATCGAAGCAGGACGTGGAGGACATTTGTCACTGTGGGTTCCATCCACACAGACTAGCATGTCTTCTGATCTTCACAACAAGCCACTTTCAGGGCAGGAGGCCACAGCTCAGCATGGCTACGGTCAAAAGATAGATAGCTAAAGCTCCAGGACTCGCACCCGGGCCGCCTGACACCCACTGGGAGTGCTCATCCGTTGTACCGGGGTGCTCCCCTTCGGACCATCTCTGGCCCATCTGTAGTTGAATGGTGGGCATGTTACACATACCACGACCACGGTCCAGTTGCGTTCCATCTTGGAATCTCAGTTTCCTTTTCTGTAAATGGTGAGACATCAGCCCTGCTTGAGCCCCCAACAGAGGAAATGATGACACTACTAACGACCGAGGGTCGCAGGTGAGCACCCTCAGGGAGCCGGCGACTCTGAGGAGAATATTGAAGGCTTTAATGCTCATGACAACCCCGTGGCTAAGTGCCCTTGGTTACGCCCATGTCAGGGACAAAGGGACTGAGGCAGAGAGGGGTAGAATGGTCTGTGCCACAGCTCATGAGTATAGGAGCGCTCTGCTAGTCACCCATGCGTCACCGTAACAGAATGCCAGAGGCGAACAACCGACAGGGAGGAAAGGTTCACGTTGGCTCACGGTGCCAGAAGACTCAGTCCTTGCTCGATTACTCAGTTGCTCTGGGCCCATGGCAAGGCAGTTCATTGTGGTGTGAGTACTCGGTCCATGGCAAGGCAGTTCATCGTGGTGTGAGTAGTCAGTCCATGGCAAGGAAGTACATCATGGTGTGAGGACTCGGTCCATGGCAAGGTAGTTCATCGTGGTGTGAGTTCATGGTCCATGGCAAGACAGTTCATCGTGGTGTGAGTACTCGATCCATGGCAAGGCAGTTCATCGAGGTGTGAGTTCACAGTCCATGGCAAGGCAGTTCATCGTGGTGTGAGTACTCGGTCCATGGCAAGGCAGTTCATCGTGGTGTGAGTTCACAGTCCATGGCTAGCCAGTACATCGTGGTGTGAGTACTCAGTCCATGGCAAGGCAGTTCATCGTGGTGTGAGTTCACAGTCCATGGCGAGGTAGTTCATCGTGGTGTGAGTTCACGGTCCATGTCAAGACAGTTCATCGTGGTGTGAGTACACAGTCCATGGCTAGCCAGTACATCGTGTGGGAGTACTTAGTCCATGGCAAGCCAGTACATCGTGGTGTCAGTACTCAGTCCATGGCAAGGCAGTTCATCATGGTGGGAGTGCATGGTGAAAGGAGCTGCTCCCTTCATGGAAGCCAGGAAGCAAAAGGAGAGGAAGAGGAGGCATGGTGGTCCAAGTTCCCCTTCAAGGGCACACTCCTAATGACCTAACCTCCTCCCACTGGGCCCCACCTTTTAAAAGCTCCAACACCTCCCAGTAGCACCACAGGCTGGGGACTATGCCTCAGAACGTGGACCACTGTGGAATATTTAACACCCAAACTAGTACTTTGCAACCAGGAAACTGCCATGCCTTCCAGATAAATGTACCCCGGTCACTGATCGTGGGTGACCTAGTAATAGTGGGAAGAGGTCCCACCCCACTCCCACTCCTCCTGATCATGGTCTTGAGGAGACGGCTCCCCCTCCTCCCTGGCTCTCACTCTCCTAGCCATCAGGGACAGAGATGATACCATAATACACCCGCCAGCAGAGCCCAGAGGACAGCCAGGCCCTGTCCGGGCAGTGGTGCCAGTCCCGTCGTTGTCTTGCTGTTGCGCTCCCCTGGAAGGGAGTCCGTGACTAGCCACTGTTCCTCATCAAGAAAGGGATGTGACTGAGGAGGAGATGGGGTCAGAGATGGAGTCACAGGTAGGTTTTGCTTGGGGCACAGAGGCAGGGTCCGAGCGAGGAAGCCACAGGCTTCTAGCCTACTGTCATTCTTGAAATGTGAGCAGCCCAAACCACCCGGTCAAACCTTGATTTTGTTTTACACTCTTGATCTACAGCTCTGTAGGCACAAAACCTCACCCTTCCCAGAGCTGCACCTGGAATTCCAAATTCCTACCACCAGGTCCTCATGCTTAGGGGAACAAGGAGGGATGGAGGAATAGGGAGAGGGAGAGGCAGAAAGAGGCCAAGAGCAGGGCTCAAGCCTTGGGCTGCCATTAGAAGAATTTTCTAGCCAGGGGTGATGGTGCACACCTGTAATCCCAGTATTTGGGAGACTGAGACAGGAGGATCGCAGGTTGAAGGCCAGCCTCATCAACTTAGAGAGACCCTGTTTCAAAAATAAAAAATAAAAAGGTCTGGAGGTGTAGCTTGGAAATAGAATGTTCCTGGGTTCAATCCCCAGTACCAAATAAATAAATAAATAAATAAATTGCTGCCTGTCAACTTAATCTCTATACTAGCACTCTGCAGGACTCTTAGATCCCTCAGAAGAGCCTTCAAGGGCAGCTAGAGAGTTTCCTGTTCTCGTCCTTCTTTCTTTACTGCAGATGTTCGTGGGCCTCCTGTTCTGGTTCCAGTTTTACTGCGGCTTCTCTGCGTCGGCCATGATCGACCAGTGGTATCTCATCTTCTTTAACCTGCTCTTCTCGTCGCTCCCCCAGCTCGTGACTGGGGTGCTGGATAAGGACGTGCCGGCCAGAGTGCTGCTGATGGAGCCGCAGCTCTACAAGAGTGGCCAGAACATGGAGGTGAGCTTCCCCGAGTCTGCCTCTCGCCTCCAGGCCCTCTGCCCCCACGTCCGCCTTGAATCAAGCGCAAGTCCCCAGGCACCCTGCACACGTTGTTGAAATTCTAGAACCCGCCTCTGTGGGGGTGAGAAATGGATGCTGTCTATTGGACTCTGCAGTACAACTGTTGGCTTTGCATTGCTATAATGAAATACTTGAGATGATTAGCTTATGAGAGAAAAAGGTTATTCAGCTCACAGTTCTGGGTGTTCCGATTCCAAGAGCAGGTGGACCCATGGCTTTCAGTGGGGGTGATGTATGGCAGTGGTGGGGAGCACTTGCTTGCATCAGGAGCCAGGAAGCAAAGAGGAAGAGACTGGGGTCCCACATCCCCTCAGGGCACACCTGGTGGCCTAGGAACCTCCCACTAGACCACACTTCCTGCAGGGGCCCCCACCTCCCAAGAGTCCACCACCTTTAACACCTCAGGGGGAGCATCAGGCATCTAAACCACAGCCCACATTAAACGTATGGAGTGAAAACCGTCTCCACGCCAGGCACCTTCAAGAGCCTACGAAAGCCCACCCCAGATCCCTAAGTCTGATGGCCGAGGCTCAAGGAAGGATTTTTCTAAAGCAAGCAAAAAAATTTTTTTTAATGTAATTCAATGGGCATTAAGAAGACAGACCCACAGGAAAACCATTGAAGAGCTGAAAGAGCAAACAGATGTAAATATATGTTTACATCGACACACACAGTGTCACTGACACACAGGGCATGATTGACATACACGGCATGATTGATTGACATACAAGATGTGACTGACACATGGGGCATGACTGACATACACAGCATGGTTGATTGACACACATGGTGTGACTGACACACAGGGCATGATTGACACACAGGGCATGATTGATTGACACACACAGTGTGACTGACACACAGGGCATGATTGACACACAGGGTGTGATTGATTGACACACATGGCATAATTGATTGACACACAGGGTGTGACTGACACACAAGGCATGATTGACATATGACATGATTGACACACATGGTGGAATTGACACACTAACCAACAGCCCCTCCCAGCCGGCCACTAAAGGAAGCCAGCCCAGTGCTTCTTTTTGGCAAGCGTGAGTACTGTGTGTGTGAAAAGAGCATGGTGCCCGTTTCTCCTAAGATACTCTCTACTTCAGAGTTTGCTCACTTACAAGTTAACACCCCCTGGCTTCCTCTGTGGACGTTCGGTTCCCGCAGGAGCAGGCTGCCTGGGGTTGGAGAGACTGCAGGTCGGGCTGCTCAGCCCTATTATTTCCGGGGAATGCCCATCCTCAGCGGGCCTCAGTCTCCTCAACCAGCTGGGGTAGAGTTTCTCCTGGCGGGGTGAGGTGCTCAGTAGGAGAAGCCTGGCCAGAGCTTTGCCTAAGTGCCAGCAAATGCGCCTTCCATCCCTTTACATTTACTGCTGGCCAGAGCTAGTCCATCTGCTTGGGGACTTGATAGAGTTAAATCAAGCTTGGTCACCCAGGAAATGAAAACCCTTATTTGTCTATATCAAGGTTGTTTGGGCCGTGGGTATAGAGTTGGCTTCGTTTGTTTTGCATTGCTGTAACAACACACCTGAGGCAGGCTACTTAATAAAGAAAGAGGTTTGTTATTGCTCATGGTTTTGGAGGCCCCAGGTTGAGCAGCTGCAACTGGTAGTAGCTTTGTTGCTGGCAGAGTTCCAAAGCAGGCATGGTGTCACGTGGCAAGGGACAGGGAGTATGCATGCAGATGTGTGTCCTCTTGTCTCTTTCTTCTTATAAAGTCACCAGTATTCCATCATGAAGGCTTTGCCATGATGAATCCATCTACTGCTAATCACCCCCAAAGTCCCCCTCTAAACACCATAGGCGGGTTACATTTTCACAATCCTAATAACTCAACAGTGGGAATCCAATTCCAACACACAGACCCCTGAGGGACACAGTCAAACAATGTCTAAATTAGAGCAATAGCTTACCTCTGAGCTAAACCCCAGCCCTATTTTATTTTATTTTTTATTTTGAAACAAGGTCTCACTAAGTTGCAGAGGGCCTCACTAAGTTGCTAAGGTTGGCCATGAACCTGCGATTCTCCTGTCTCAGCCTCCCAAGTACTGGGATTACAAGCGTGTACCACCATGCCTAGCTAGAACAATTGCTTCTTAACATTAGGATACATCCATCATCTAATTAAATTTTTTTGTTTGATATTGAGGTTTGATCCCGGGGGCATTCTGTGAGCTACACCCCCAGCCCTTTATTATTATTATTACTATTATTATTATTATTGTTGTTTAATTTGAAACAGGGTCTTGTTATGTTACCACACACTGACTTCAAACCTGCGATCCTTCTTTTCTCAGCCTCCCAAGCACTGGGATTTTAGGCGTGCATCAATGCGCCCAGCTAATTTTACAATTTAAGAGTCACTTTGAAGAAATGTTGTAAAGATCCCACTACAAAATCTTGACCAAGGGGAAGGGGATAGAAGGGCTCACGTCCAGGGAAAACGCCCGGAATCTCAGGTGTCCTTCCAGCTGGAGGGAAATGTTCCCTAGTACGATTTAGAAAGCTGCAGTGTCCTCTTTACTGCTGACCTACACTGACTGCAGCTTTGCTGGGTACAAAAGCTCCCGGGAGCGACTCAGCCACCTGCGGATCCCCAAGCGTTTGTGTGATGGTTTCCATCTACCCTGGGGGGCCTCACCCTCCAACATCCTGAGGTTGCGAGCTCTCCCTGGGTATTTGCCGTTTGCACGAAGGGCCACAGCACCCTGGCCAGCATCCTCCGGCAAGACGCGCACGTGTCCATAATTTCCCTGCTTGTTTCTGTGTCTCAGGAATATCGGCCGCGCGCCTTCTGGTTAAACATGGCCGACGCCGCCTTCCAGAGCTTGGTTTGCTTCTTCATTCCTTACCTGGTAAGTGGGCACCCGGCACGGTCTTCCCCTTCCACCGCCTTGGGGCACCCACAGACATGGGGCGCTGCTGTCTTGCAGGCCTACTACGACTCGGACGTGGATGTGTTCACCTGGGGAACCCCCATCACCGCCATCGCATTGTTGACCTTCCTGCTGCACCTGGGCATCGAGACCAAAACCTGGGTAAGACACCCCCGAGGGCCCTGAGGTTGCGGACCCCAAATTCCTAGAGATCTAGGGTTTCTGAGCAGCCAGGACACCCCGAAGCTGGCTATGCTGTGATGTGAAAGAAAATGGTACCTCTCCAAGTCCCTTGCGTGGGGAGCGGAGCCCACGTAGCTCTCAGCCCCTCCTGCCCACTTCCCCCTCCGCCACCACCGCTCCCCCTGCTCGCTTGTCCTGCCCTCCCGTCCCTAGTCCCTATCCCCCTATCCCAGTCTAGCCCTGAGGCATCTCCAAGCCCCACCAGCCACCCAGAACGAGGCCCCCAGATTTTACTGAGACCGTAGATCACATCCGCTCACTCCTGACTGTGGAATTATCGTTACTGTTGTTATCGTCGTTTTTAAGTTGGAATAAAGCGCCGTCTCTGTTTCCCCGTCAGACCTGGCTCAACTGGATCACCTGTGCCTTCAGCCTCGCTCTGTTCTTCACGGTGGCTCTGATTTACAATTCCTCCTGCCCGACGTGTTATCCTCCATCCAACCCTTACTGGACCATGCAGACGTTACTGGGGGACCCGGTATTTTACCTGATTTGCCTCCTGGCGCCTATCGCCGCGCTGCTGCCCAGGTGGGTGTCAGAGAGGGTGTCCCCGCATCCTGCAGGAGGGGGGCAGCACACCTGGCATTGCTGCGTCTTTTCCTTGTGTGAATCTCTGGAAACTCGAAGCTCTCTACCCCCATCCCCGCGGCAAGGTCTGACTCTTTTTTTCTCCTGCCCTCTTACCAGGTTGTTTTTCAAAGCCCTGCAGGGGAGCCTTTTCCCCACCCAACTTCAGCTGGGACGCCAGTCAGCCAAGAAATCCTCCAAGAAATTGAACACTCCCAAAGAGACCTTACCTCAGGGACACTGCCCCGGAGACCCAGGAACCCAGCTCTCCAAAGGGAGGACCACAAGTCCCTCAGAGTCCTTCTCCACAGACTGCGCCCCACACGCCTCCCCGCACACCCAGCAGCCCGCCTGCTCCCCAGAGGCCGGCGGGGAGCCCGGCGCAGTGGACACAACGCTGCCCTTGAGAGAAGATACCCTGCTGGAGGGGCTGGGCGCTCAGGCCCCGGGGTCCTCTGGGCCCGCGAAGGCTGTTTTACAAGAGTATCCCGGGGACTCCAAGAGGAAACCCACCGGCACAAGCCAGGCAGCCCCGCTATCGTCCCTCTTCAACCTGCCCGGCTTCGGCTCGTTTAACTGGATCTCCTCCCTGTCGCTGGTGAGCGGGCTGGGAAGTGTCCTTCAGTTCTCCAGAAGTGGTTTACAGATGGACAAGCAGGGTGGAGAGTTCCTGCCCAGTCCCCCTCAGCCAGATCAGGACCTGCATGGCTTAGGGGCGCAGGCCACCGACTACTTCTAGGACCACCTTCAAGGGACCGCCGTGGACTGCGGTCACAGTGGAAACCTTGAAATGCCTTTTTTTAAATGTGTATAACATAGATGTTAATATTATTTATGTTTATTATTTGCACAGAAGATTTCTAGGGAGATGTTATTTTTTAAATGTTTCCAAGGCTAACACAAGGAAACGAGAGGTACCCCCAAAGAAAGTTTATTTTTGAAAGTTCTAAGTAGAGTATATTGAAAAGAAAAATAAGAGCTTTAACATTTTATATATATATATATAAGTATAAAGAAAGAATGACACTTGAAAAGTGTGTTAGATTTATTTTTTCATCTCATTTTTGTAAGAAAAGGCGGTATGACGTGTTTTCTTCAGTGTGTTTGAACTTTGCTTCCCCAAGTGTAAACGTGATTAAGCACAGTGGACCAGGGTGGGTGTGGACGTGGACAGCGGTGAGGAGAGGGGAAAGAAGGGAGGGCACAGGGCCCTCCAGGCAGCTCCCTCCCCTGGCTTCCAAGTCCACCGACACGGAAGGTCTATGACTCATCTGCACCCAGAGAAGGGAAAGAGACCCCAAGAAAATTCATGCGCGAAGTTCATTCGGATGCTCAGCTCTCAGCAGGCCTTTCATGAAGATCGTCATGGAGGTGTCGCCCCTGTCTAGCATCATGCCTCTTAAGATCATCACAAGCAACAATCTTCACTCTGCAGAGAGCGTGCATCCGGTCGCCACTGTCTGACGTGATTAGTACATGATCTGATGGCGTCTGTTTGAACGCTGCAGACGCTTCCTCATGGCCAGGCCTTCTAGACTCGATGAAGAAAACCGCTCGGCAACATACGTGCCAGGGTCACTGCGTAACCCTTTATACCACAACTCCCACAACGTGGCCTTGGGAATATGGGTACCAAAACCAGTTTACCGAAATAAAGATTAGAAATGGCATTGGTACGTGTTGCCCTTTGAATGCGATGTTTGCTGAACCAGGATCCCAGCCCCATCACACGCAGGCCTTGGTGGTAACGGGTCACTCACGTTATTACAACCATGCCAAAGGACGCTCCTTTGTGGACCTGTCTATTGAACGCATCAGATCTCCTGGATTCATGTCCTCACAGACATTTGTTTTTTAATCCTAATCATTGAAAAGCAAGATGATGCAAATTAGTGACGAGGGTGCCACACACTTAGACCTCTGGTTAGCCACGGAGTAACTGCGAACCCCCAAACTGTTACGTCCTCCCTGAAATCCTTTTCCTAGTTGGAAAATTTGTCCAAGTAAATGATTAATGAAGTCGTTTTAGATCTAGGATCCTACTCATTTAGGATAAGCCTTCCTATATTAGAAGAATAAAAAGAAATGTAAAAAGGTGAGGGGCTGGGGTGTCGTCAATGGTAGAGCACTTGCCTAGCATGCATGAGGCCCTGAGTTCAATCCCAGACCACACACACACACACACACACACACACACACACACACACACACAAAGTTGAGCTCCTTTTATAGATGCTATGAAGTGCCACCCAGATCGGAAATCAATCGCCTGAGGCTAGTCAGACTGCCTTCCCAAGTTCACAGTTTCTCCTTGCTTTTTAACCCGCACCTTGGTTTACATGGACGTACCAAGGCCTGGCTCCCTGCCTCAGTTCTGAACAACTCAGATGGGTCATCCAGCTCAGAGCTCCTGGAAGAATAAGCCAAGGCCATTGTCATGTCATCACCTGCAAAGCGTCCCTGCTGTCCAGCCCTGCTTCCTCCGTGCCCCCTCATGGGTGGTCCCCAAGGGCATCTTCCAGCAGACCTGCTAGACGTGCATCTTAGTCTCAGAGCCTGCTTCCTGCGCATCATGACCTACCACAGCTCCAAAGTCAAGAACCCGTTACCCCAGAAAGAGCCAAGGTGTGGCTCTGTATGACTTAAGTCATTCTTACATAGACATCAAAAGGTTTACACGAAATATAACTGAAAAGTTTAACATAAAATCTTATTAAGATACATCTGGATCTTTTATAAAAAGAGATATCTCACACTTGGGAGGCTGAGCCAGGAGGATTGCAGGTTTGAAGCCAGTGAGCGGTAACTTAGCGAGATCTGTTTCAAAATAAAATAGGGCTGGGGTTGTAGCGCAGACGTAGAATGCCCCTGGGTTCAGTGCCTCACTAACACACAGAGAGAGAGAGAGAGAGGGATATCTCAATGTCTCGTACACTTTTATATTAAAATTAGTCCCTGCTGCCCTGAATTCATTGTCTAAAAGTAGAAGTAAGCCAGGCATAGTGGCGCACTCTTGTAATCCCAGTACTTGGGAGGCGGAGACCAGAGGATCCGGGTTCGCGGCCAGCC